>JACBKR010001429.1:0-53761 GCA_014218235.1 Colocasia esculenta | reverse complement strand
CCATCGCTATGCCGCGGAGGGAACTGCCTGTGAAGTCTCACCTGCAAACAGGGAGTGAGCTTCACGAAGAAGCCCAGTAGGGACTACCAATCTCCCACTGGTTCCACAAGCATAACTAATGCAATAATTAAATAAAGCAGTAAGGTCTAATCTACTAAACAGAGTAAAGTGCGAAGCGTGAAAGAACTAACAGTCGTCGGTCTAAGCCACCCGCGGGACTGGAAAACCCGTGTAAACCAAGGCACCACAAGAACCCAGTTGTAAACACAGACAGCGAACTGCCTGGACAGTACACTAGCTACAGTACAGTACTCTAGTCAGCTGGTCAGGAGCGCCACGCGTTTTACCCTCGACCAACGGTCCATGTCTGACACCTCCCGTCAGAGTGAGATGCGGAACCACAAGTAACCACAACTGCCGTAGTGTGGCCGGACTATGGTCCCACGCCTGACGCCTCTAGGTGGTACCGGACCACGTAGAGTGAGGCAGTGAGAACGGACTAGCTGAACTGCGCCATACGAGTCACACACTACCGGCATCCCAGTCTCAGCTAAGAGAGCTCCACAAACGACCACGTCGCTGTCCCACCGTTTTCCCCTACTGCTACCAAAGTCAACGACTCGAGCAAACCCCGCCGCCTGGAGCAAAGCCTCTGACGAGCGTGCGGGAACCGGGGGTCCCAGGTAACGGTAACAACCTGTCTCGCGGACAAGCCCTCAAGTGCCTAGCACTGGCAAAGAGAGACTAGCAGTAGCACTGTACTAGGAAACAAACAGGTGCCGAGAAAACCGAGTCGCAGCGGAAGCAAGACACTGAGCAAGTGGCAAAGTCCCCTTCTCTGACTGAGAAGCGACAGGCCCATGTCGTCATCAGCATGGCGACAACCAAGGCAGCGCAACCCTACTGATTTGATAGAGACAAGGCCATTGTCGCTATCAGGTCAGTGCTCCGGAACAGACACAAGAACGGAACGGGAAAAACACAGAAGGCGACGGCCCCCATGTCGCCACCAGGTGGCGACATAGATGTTGTTGCCTTCAGGAGTTCCTGAAGGCGACGCATCGATGTGTCGCCCACTTGGGTGCGACACCAAAGGTGTCGCCTTAACAGGGTGCAACACACCGAGGCTTCCTTCTTCGGGCCTCACCACACTACAATCACAACCTGCAGGGAGGGAAACATGTAGGCTATTAAACATGGTTCTAAAGAGCTCAAACCACCTCTAGAAACCCCACAAGCATGCACAATAACCTACACTCACATGCATCTCACTCAACATGGAGAACCCTCAAACCCAAGCAACCATTGCATGCAAGCACCACACAAACCACATATATAACCAAAGCATGAAAACAACCTAGCATGCAAGTTCTAGGCTTGGAAGAGGTGAGGATCCTAGCAAGTGGAACTAGGGGGAAGGTTTGGGTTCCCTACCTCGAGATGAAGATCCAACCTCAAGGGCCCTTCTCGTAGGTTGCAACCCTCCACCTCCGAGCTCCGACGATCCACGAGCCTCCTCCCACGAACCGGGCACTTCCCCTCCTAGGAGACCATCATCCAAGCATCCCAAGAAGAGGAAAGACAGTGAGAGGGGAATCAAGCAAAGGGGAACACAAGGCAAACAAACAAGAACAACCCAACCAACAACAACCATGAGCAACCTACCTTGCAAGAAGGTCAAACAACCTCCTCCCAAGCCTCCACGGAGCTCCCAAGCTTCAGTTCACCGGAGATAAGGCTTGCACAGAGCAAGGGGCGAACTGAGGCTTGTGCTCTCGGCCTGACGCACTTAACCCTTTGAACATGAGAAGGCGACATGGGCCCCGTCGCCTTCAGTAAACTTAAAGGCGACATAGGACATGTCGCTATCCCCTGCTCAACGGTCAAGTCGACCTGCGACATCACCACGTGTCAGCCATGCAGCCTTACACCAGAAGGCGACATAGGACCTGTCGCCTCCTTACTACCAGATTTGACACCTGTCATCCCTCTTCAGACAACTACACGACAAAGGTGCATGCGGCTGGCAGCGAAGAGAGAAGGGAATAGGGCCAGTCGCCTTCCCAACTGGAAGGCGACAAGCCACATGTCGCCTTCAGAAGGTGACATACCCTGTGTCGCCACCCTTGATGGAGGGCGACTGGTCAGGGTAACATGGATGTTATAGAGTGGTGTGTGTAGGGATGGAGGAGAGAGATAGAGCATGCGAAGGGGGTAATGGAGAGAATATTCAGCTATGAGACTGAATAGCGATCGATAAGTATCTATCTCTATTCGGTCTCTAAGGTTTAATAATATAGAGCCGATTACTTTCGTCCACTATTCGGTCACTGTATAGTGACCGAATAGTGACTGCAAGTAATCGGTCACAAACGTTTCTCCCTCCCCGTGAAACGAGAAAATTTCTGACTAAAATAAAATTAGTCACTATTCATCCCTAAATCGTGACCGAATAGTGACCGAATTTAATCGTTCACAAATATTTTCCTTCATTTCTGAAAATCTATCATATACAGTCACCGACAACTTATTGGTCAAAATTCGGTCACTAAATAGTGACCGAATTGTGACTGAATTAGAATCGGTCTCTAAAATATTTATTTAGCGACTGATTACTTTCAGTCACAATGCGGTCACTATTTAGTGACTGAATTGTGACCAAAATTATCAGTCTCTATATTGGTCTCTAAAAGTACTTTTTCTTGTAGTGATGCTAGCCTCCCGTGTGCTCCAACCAGATAGCATTCCATATGCAGAAAAATCACTTATCGTCCATATCAATGCTGCCCTCATGGTGAAATTTTGCTTTCTAGATGCATCATAAGTATTGGCCCCCTCAGTCCATAATAATTTCATTCATCAATCAATGGTCTGAGATAGATGTCTATATTTTGTAGACTTTTCGGACCAGGAATCAATAAGGATAGGAACAAATTCTCTCGCTTCATCTACATGCTCAGAGGAAGGTTGTATGGTGTCACAAACACTGCCAGCTGGAGTAGGAAGCCATTGAACCTCCAAATGGATTGAATTGTTAGTGCATAAACCAAGCCTCACATTATGCGACTCCCTTAAGAAGATAGGAGTTCATGGTTGAAATGAGTCCAAGCTTCTCCATCTGCAGGATGACTCATAATATCCTCATCTCGACGTACTCTTTCTGCGTGCCACCTCATATGTCGAGCTGTCTTTGAAGACATATACATCCATTGCAGTCTGGGTGTAGGGGGGAAATATCGCAATGACCCATAAGGTATATCCTTTCCCCTAGAATTGGCCCCTCTTTTAGGTTTAAACCTATCATGATGGTAAACTGAAAATGATACTTCTCTGCATCCTCTTTGTCATACAACATACAATGATTAGGACATGCATCTATTTTCACATATCCAAGTCCTAAATCATTGACCATCTTCCTGGCACGATAAAATTTGGAGGCAGCTTCTCATCTGGAGGTAACATGCTCTTGATGATGAGGAGGAGATGATCAAAACAATTCTCACTTATATGAAATTCAGATTTCAAGTTCAGCATTGTGACAACGCTGACAACCGAGTGTGTTTTTGACAACCATCCCACAATGGCTCATCAGAATCCTTAAGTAACTGATAGAATCTTTTAGCTCCCTATTCAGCACGTCTTCAGCGTATACAGTAGGATCCTCATGTACACTAAATGTCGGACCAGCAGCATCTACAACCATATCCCATACGTACTTATGCCTTCCACATTACTAGGCTCGTGCGACCAAAGCTCCTCACCATGACATGTCCAATTCATATAACCTTCAACAAACCCTTTTCTGTATAAATGGCGTTGAACCTCCCATGGTGAATTCCACTTCAATTTTTTACAAATCATACAAGGACATTGGATGCAACCTTCGCTGTCTACTGCTGCATTTGGATTCCCCAATGCAAACTGAATGAAAGTCTCAACTCCGACCCTAAACTCCACAGACACCACATGATCAACTATTCTACGATACATCCATGAACGGTCTGAAGCCATTTTTTTCCTGCACCCAACCAATATTAACAAAATAAATAACTAAAAATTCAAACTCACACATCCTTCGACGCAGTCGAAATGAATAGGAAGGATATATTATTTAGATTATTACTTTTTACCCATATGTGATATTGATCACACTCAGATGGCCATTTACTATGTGTTTATATAATTTGCTGAAAATTTTGACGGCATCTCCCCACACATCTTCGATATACCAAAAATATTTATTGATTAAGATATTTCTTAAACACTTACTAATAAGTGGTTAAGAAAATATTCTAAATCATAAAGGTATATCAGAGAGGAGTGAGTAGACGCACCCGAAATTTTCAACAAATAATACAAACACATAGTAAATGACCACCTAACTGCGATCAAACATTCAGAGACTATCCAAAATGGGACAATTCAAGACTTTGAGCTAGATATACACGTTCTCATCATTGAAAATAAGACTCATGCATATCAATCCCAAAGTCTTGAACGGGAAGGTTCATTGACACGGGATAACACGCTCTCGTGAGGTGTGTGCAGTGATAAATTACTATACATGCATAGATCAAGTTTAAAAACCACATAAATATGAAAGTAAAATGAAAAACAAAATATTACATGTGAAAAAGTGTATTATTAAACCAAATTCACACATACATGTAAATGAATATACATTAAAGTAAGAACTGCAATAGTAACCTAGAAAAAAAAAATCATAGTCAAAACATTTCTTGCAAGGAGTTGAATAACTTCAAAGGAAAAAAAAAGGGTGCACTGGCCCTATGTTCCTAACTTCCCCAAATCTTTCCTGTCAGCTACTGGTTGTCGTGTATTTAGGTGAAATTCAGGAACACAGGGCCAGTGCACACTTTTTTTTTTTCTTTGAAGTTGTTCAATGCCTTGAAAGAAATATTACATATAAACAAGTGCAATACTAAACAAATACATTAAAATAAGAAGTGTAATACTAATCATTAAATGGAAAGTGAACAATTAAACGTAAACTAAACTAATGTCTAGAAGGAAGAGTTTGTACTATTGTTTTTCCTAAATTGGGATGTATACCTCATTGGTGTTTGTATTTGGCTTCTTTTCTATTTTTTGACAATTTTGTTTTCTTGATTACAAAAATTTATTTCTGTTATATATCTTCTTTTCAGATACTTCCTTCTCATATCTTGGAACTTTCCTACTGGGTTGGAGAGCACATATTTGTTGCTATTTTTATCTTTTTAGAAGTTTTAATGATGTATATTGCTTATAGTTTTTTATCTATATTTCTAATTTGAAACTCATTACCCTTGGTTTCCTTGACCTGGCTGCTTTACCTATTGTTTTGACGATCCGTTTCATGTGCTGTTCCCTGTCGACTGTGGGGTTCTCTGATTGCTCGCGGACGTCGCTGATCTCTCGTTGGCGATGTTGGATTGCTGGTTGACCCCGTTGACTCTCCGGTTGACTAGGTTGACTAGAGAGCAAAACGAAACAAGAATAGCAAAGAGAAAGGGAGTTTGTGATCGCCAGGGCCTTACCTGTGCCCAAAGAGTGATGTGATCGCATCGGTGCAGCAACCTCGCGAAGCGATGGAGATGGAGCTTCAACTTCTCCCCCTTCGTCGGACAAAGGAGAAGAGCTCTGCGGTCTTCTACAGATCGTTCCTGCCACAGAAAGAGACTCTATTAGCCTAAAAGAAGTGTAGTGAATGCTCAGGAAACGAAAATAACAGCCCAAAAGGAAGGTCCCGTACCGGATGCGGACTTGAGAAGAGGGGTGGCCAGTGCTATGACCACCCTTCTTCCCTCTTTTTTGGTTGGGAACCCCTTTCTAGGTGCGTAGGGAAGTGGCCTACGTGCCTAGAGTGTGTGGGAAGGTGTGTGCAACATGCAAATACTAAAGAAAGTAGAAAGGAAGAGAGGAAGGGGGGGGGAGTTGATCCTCGTTTGTAGGCGTTGAAGACTCCTTGCAGGGCTCCTCCAGCTCCAAAAGAACCCTCCTAGACGTCCCAAGTGTTGAGAGAAGCAAGAGGATGAGTGATGGAAGGTAGGGTGCAACTTTCTCTCTCCTCTCTCAAAAGGGTACATGTGACTCCAGCCTCTCCTCCCCCTCTTAGAAGGCCAGAGAGGGAGTTAAATAGGCAGTGGGGTTAGAGCTTGGGAGCTTTGGATGCTTAGTGTGAAGAAACACACTTCACACACTTGGGAATCCATGCATAAAGGCTCCAACCAATGAGGAGAGGTCAAGTAGGATTTTTACTGGGTCAAGGGGGTGCCATGGTGGCCAATATGCCCGTTGGGAATGGCCCCATGCGGTGCATGGGAGAGAGAATGGCGCAAGTGGGCTAGATTCTCAGGGTAGTTGCACAGACCAAGTAAACTAGATTGACGTCAACCGATCCTGCCGCCAACACCATGCAGATGTCCAGAGATGTTGATGCCAATCGGGGTCAACGTCTAGGGTGCTTGCCGTCAACATGTAGTCGGCGGCCATCGATGCTGCCATCTACATGGCATCCGAGGCAGGTCAATAAACAGTCAAACGGGCCTTATTGGGCCAAAGAGCCATGCGGGGATGGGCCAAATCTCGCGTCTACAAATGCCCCTCCGAGACATCCGGTCTTGCAAGGGAGCAGAGCGGATTGAAAGGTTGGGTCTCGGTAAACAAAGGACGCGAAGATTTAATGGAAGGGCCATCTCCGAGGATGGAAATCTAGCAAGCCAAACGAATGAGTTAGGCTAGAAACAAGTGACGAATCGTTTGAGAGACAATGTGGTAAGAGGAAGAGTGATCTACCCGTGTAACTACAACTGAAACCCAACGGTAGGGTCCCTGGCATAGCCGTGTCAGACTTTGACTAGTTTTCGATGTGTCTGAGTCAAAGAGTTGTAATATGACTGTTGAATCAGGAAAGTCTCATAACCGGAGCTCGTGGGCTCGCTCGCCTAATCAGGACGTCTGTCCCGAATTTAGGAGGTCATGGAGACAAGGAGTTGGTTGATCTCTCAAAAGATTATCAAAAGATTCTAACTGGAATCAACGTTCGGAAGGCCTGAAGTCCGGAATTAAGCTCGCGACTGGCGAAGGCTCAAATGAACTCAATAAGCTGCTTGACTGTTTGTGAAAGTCACGGTGGGACAACTTGGAAAACGGACAACAAAACTCTGATATCGCTTGGACGTTCAGAAAGATGCTGACCTGGTAGGCTACCTGAGCACGGGGAGCCATGGAGCAATCGAGGAAAATCACCATTTTTTTTTTGAGTCAGTGAGAAAATGTTAGCAGTGAAGACCTAAATGCATGCTGGTGTGGGTTGCCTATCTAAAAATGCAAGTTAGAACCAGAAAAATTCTAAAGGCCATACGAATAACTAAGAGATCGCAAACCCATCACGTTTTTGGTAAGGGGAACTCAGGGTTCACGGTCGCCAAATTATTCGCCTCTGGTGGGGTCCTACGTTAGACATACCTGTAACGCTCAAGGTCGCATGAACGTTTCGAATCTGAAGCGCGGCTTGTGCTTAAAATATCTGCAAAACAACTTTAAGCACAAGATAAAGGATAATGGCCATATGAAAAATACGACATTTAAATTTTCTGGGGAGTAAACGTCCACATCGATGGCTGCCAGATACCAGTTAATGGCAACACATATTGCCGCTAACCAGACACTGACGTACTACCTTTCTTCTGCACATGATCTGATTGATTTGATTTGACATGACAAGTTTGCTTATTTGTGTGCAGAGGTAGGGAGGAGGAGTGGCGGCCCTCCAGGCAGGTGGAAAGCCTGCGGCTGGATTTATCGAAGATGGAGGGCCGCATGTTCGAGGCACGAGAGAGGGAGACGGGTAGAGGCAGAGAAGATACAGGCCATCGAGGCTCGAGTGCAGACCGTCGTGGATCTGGAATTCTTGAAGAACCGGGTGCTGAAGAAGCGTCGGGAGCAGCAGCGGCAGGCCCAGCAGGAGGCGGCCGGGAGGATGGGGTCCGTGTTCGGATCTCTTGATGACATCATGTCATTGGGAGATCTGTCCGTCGGACGAGGAGGAGGAGTACGACCAGAGGCCTCTACTGCGACGAGACCTCCCGTCCCGGACCGGCATCGGGAGAGGGAGGATGAGGAGGTGAGCAGCTCGTGTAGGCCGAGGCCTAGCGAGGGGGAGAGGAGAGAGGAGTGATACTTTGTACCACCAGGGGTATGCCCCTGTCATGATATGTACAAAACTTCAACCTTTATAGTGGATTTTTGTGCACTTTTGTCATTTGTGCACTTGAATGGTTTGCTTTGTGTACTTTGGTTCCTGCATCCACAACACTTAAAGAGAAAAGTTAGTGTAGATCTATCTTTAGCCCCTTGCCTAAGTGATGTACCTTTCTTGAGATCTGGTCAATGGGCTAATGTCTAATCAAAGGAAAGAACATAAGTAAAATAACCGAAGGGAAATATGCACATTTTTTTTTTTCTTGATTTTCAAAATAAGAGGAAGATATGTACATGGGGAAAATATATACATCGAGAGACTCTCTTTTGGTTCTTTTTTGTCATTTTTTTTTTATTTTTGGACTCTAAAATACATATTCATCACATGTTAAAGCATAGGGTCTGTGTGATCTACTTAACCACAGAGGTCAGAATAAGGAGGATTGTGCATGAATTCCTTGATGTTGGAAATTGCCCTTAGCCTTCTTGATATTTTCCACCACGGAAGGTCTTATACAGTCAAATTTGCCCCTAGAGAGAGGAATTTGGAAGCAATAAAGGGAAGTCATGTGAGGATTTGGTTCGAACCACTTTCTATTTCCAAACCAACATCTCACACTAATAGACTTGGTCAACATTATTTGCAAGGGAATTCTTCTTCTTATTTGATTTCAGGGGTGGAGGTATACTTTTGCTACCTCCTTGATTGGTCAGCCTTTTTCTGGGTACGTACTTTTTGTTACCCTTTTTGACCTTTTTGGCTTTTCTTTCCCCCTTTAGGCTTGATTTAGGATTCTGTCCCTTGCTTTTTCTTGATTGCCCCTGTTCATGGTGACCTTGTCTTTTAGATGGGAGTGGATGGTCCCCTACTCGTAGTTTGCTCCGCTTCCAGACGTGACCGAGCGGGAGAAGAATAGGGGAAACATATTGACCGGATTAGACTATCCGAGTGTACTTGTGATTTTCCAGCTAGAGGGCTATATCTTAACATCGTGTGGTGTGTGAATAAACCCTACCTCACTAATGACCAAGTGGAAAAGTAGAGACTTAAACCCACACCGTTAACAAGTGATGAATAACCGACTTGACGGACTTGACTAAGGATATAATTTCTTGAGGTAGACTGCGTTCCACGAATATGACAACTCCACTACTTCGGCATCTGCCAACCTATAAGCGTTCCCTGAATATGCTTCCTTGACAACGAACGGACCTTCCCAATTTTCTTGCAATTTGCTCCTGGGACCTGGTGCCTTTATGATTTTACACTTTAGGACCATCTCACCCACTTTGAATTTTCTCTCAAGAACTCTTTTAGCGTAAAAACGTCCAATTCTCTGACGGTAGACTTGAGCATGGTCAGCCGCTATCATTCGCCTTTCATCTAAGAGTTCAAGTTGTGCCAACAAGGCCTCCCGACGTTGATCGGGGTCAAGCTCGGAATCCAGTTGAACTCTAAGTGAAGGGACAAAGATCTCATATGGAGTATTGCATCCGATCTGTATGTCAAAGCATAGGGAGTTTGCCTGTAGGAGTCCGGACCGAGGTGCGATAAGCCCAAAGAGCTTCAACCAAGCGATCTGGCCAGTTAGCATTGTTGTGAGATTTGCATGTTTTCTTTATAATTTTGATGAGAGTTTTATTAGTATCTTCTGCTTGTCCATTACCCTGTGGATAATATGGGGATGAATGATGCAAGTTAATGTCATATTTACCACACATGTCGCGAAGCTCCTGTGAGTGAATTGAGGTCCATTGTCGATGACGATGTCCCGAGACATGCCGAACCTTGCAAGGATGTTGCGCTTGATGAATTTGACCACTGTTGAAGCTTTGACCTCTATGAATGCTTCTGCTTCAGCCCACTTTGTGAAGTATTCCATGGCAGTCAGAATGAAGGACTTCTTACGGATTTCTTCGTTTTATCCGCAAGTGGACCGACCACGTCGAATGCCCACATGGAGAACCATGGCGAGATGGAGAAGAGAGGGAGAGGAGGATGAATGAATTGTCAAGGCATATTTTTGGCGCATTTGCACAGTGAGGACAAATGACGATATTCTTCTTCCATGGTAGGCCAATAATAGTGTCTTAGCAACTTTTGGGCAATTGCTCTACCATTAACATGGCCACCACATTCACTAGAGTGAGCGGCTTCAACAACATGTTGAGACTCGTTTCATCGAGGCAACGAAGATAGACCCCACTGAGAGACATTTTGTACAAAATGCCACCTATGATCTTGTAACGCTCCGAGACGCGGCGAATGGCCCGTCTGTCAGCAGAGTGGCATAATCGGGGAAGGATCCATCTTTGAGAAATTTCTCGATGTCAAAATACCAAGGATGGCCATCTTCGAGGTCGATTTCTGGCTCTTTCGAGAGTGCATGGACCCGAAGGGATAGAGAAGGAGACGTGAGTTGAAAAAACCAAGGATCTACATGGGAAGGGACTCTCAACCTTTGAACAAAGACGGTTTCAGAAGATTTTCCCAAAGGGATGGGAATGGAATAAGGTAAGGAAGCGAGTGAATCTGCTAGGTCATTCTGAGCCCTAGGAGTGTGAACTAGGGTGAGCTTCCTAAACTGCCGGACCACCTTTCCTACCAACTCTTGGTATGGTTTCAACTTGGGGTCCCGGTCTGGTACTTGCTAAGAGATTGTTGGAGTATCAACTGCGAATCACCAATTATCCTTAACTCCTTGACTCCGAGCAATAATGTCATTTTCATCCCAACTAAGAGCGCCTCATACTCGGCCACATTGTTCGTGGCTCGGAAGGTTAACTGGTAGGCGTGCGGAATGACTACCCCTTCCGGTGAGAGGAGGACTGCCCCTATTCCACACTGTTTAGAATTGAGGGCCCTGTCGAAGTAAAGTACCCACGAAGGTTCACCATCGATAATGGTTCCTAACTCTTCATCGGGAAAGCTTTCATCAACGGGAGAGCGTGAAGGTAAGGGGTGGTGGGCCAAATGCTCAGCAATAGCGTGCCCTTGATCGACTTTTGGTTGACGTAGGTGATATCAAATTGATTGAGGAAACTCTGCCACCTCATCAACTGATCAGTCAGGCAGGCTTCTCAAGCAAGTACCGAATGGGTCCATATGCGCTAGAAGTATCACTTCATGAGCTAAGAAATAATGCTTTAACTTCTGGGCAACCCAGACGACAGCCGCACACGTTCTTTCCATAGCAGTGTACTTCTTTTCAGCTTCATTGAACAACTTGGATAAATACATACACCGCTCTCTCCTTCTTCTCGTCGTCATTGGGCCAAAACTGCTCCAGTTGAATCTTCAATGGTTGACACATAGAGTAGTAAAGGCCGACCCGGGACCGGAGGAGCGAGAACAGGGGGATTGAACAAATAGCTCTTCAACTCATCAAAGGCCTTTTGACATTTCTCGTTCCAATCAAACTTAGCCTCTCCTTTAAGCATCTCATAGAAGGGCTTACAACGGACTGAATGCTGGGAGATGAATCTCCTAATAAACTGAAGTCTGCCTATTACCCTCTAACTTCTCTGATATTCCTAGGAGGAGGCATATTGATTATTGCTTGGCCTTGTTGGGATCAATCTCAATTCCCCGTTTGCTTACTATAAACCCCAGCAATTTCCCCAAGGAGACACCAAAGACACACTTCTTGGGTTTCATCTTAAGATTGTGTTCTCTAGACCGTTGGAACTGCCCGGAGGACCTCAACATGGCCATGTCGAGTCTTTGATTTAACGAAGACATCGTCTACATAGACCTTCATGTGCACATGCATCATGTCATGAAAAATCACTATCATTGCCCTTTGATAATTTGCTCCCGCATTCATCAATCCGAAGGGCATGACGACATAACAGTAGGTCCCCCAGGGCGTTGTGAAAGAAGTTTTCTCCTGGTCTTCCTCCGCCAGACGGATCTAGTTATACCCAGAGAAACCATCAATGAAAGACAACATCTCAAAGTCGGCAATGTTGTCCACTAGGACATCTATGTGTGGGAGAGGGAAATCGTCCTTCGGGCAAGTACGATTAAGGTCACAGAAATCTATACAGATTCTAACCTTACCGTCCTTCTTCATCACAGGGACGATATTAGCTACCCATTGTGGATATAGCACAACCCTAATGAATTTGGCTTTATGCAACTGTCAACCTCGTCTTTGATCTTGAGTGCAAGCTTGAGATGTAGCCTTCTCAGCTTTTGTTTGATGGCTTTCGCGTCGGCTTTTAGAACCAAACGGTGCTCGACCAAAGAGGTGTCAAGTCCCGGCATGTCCTCGTAGTACCAAGCAAAACCGTCAGAGAATTCTTTGAGAATAGCTACCAAAGCTTCTTCTTCTTCAACACTCAAGTTGGCACTAATCAAAACTGCCTCCGGGGATTCTTCAGTGCCAAGGTTGACCTCTTTAGTGGGCTCGTCCGCAGCCATGGTTGGCTCGTCGAACCTCTTTGTTCCATCCACATAGAGCTCATTGGGTCCTCTTCTTCCGACCCAGGATCTCCCAGCTCACCCTTCTCATCAAAATCTAGCAGATAAACCCGTAAACCGTCATCTACAGAGTCGCCTTCTTCAAAATCAGATTCAATAAGGGCAGGCTCCTCAAAAACTCTAGGACTTGACTTAACTTGGCACACCTCTCAGCCAAAGCCATGACATAACGGGCAAGAACTTGCCTACCTTTCTCTTTGCGCACACATGGCTGAGAGGATCTAGACTCTTCTAATCCTAGACCAGACCCTAGACTAGACTCTAGACCTGACTCTAAGCTAAAATCTAGACCACTAAGTACATGACTGCTATGTACAAAACTCTGTACAAAGGAAGTGCCCCTGGTGGGGCGAGGAAAGGAGTCTAAGCTGGAGAGCGTCGGCCCCTGGCCGAGCGGAAGAGACTCCAAAGCGGAAGGGTGCTAGATGGAGACCTCGCATTTCCAATTTTCAAAATTGGCATTTTTTTTTAGGAATCAAGGCCTAGAACCATAAGTTGCTGACTTAAGGCAGCCTCGACTGGCCATGCGAGGGATGGAGAAAGGACGGGTGGAGAAAGAAGGGAGAAAGAAGAAGTTGAGGGTGGGGGAGTCAGGTGTCGGGCACACAGTTGGGAGAGATTGTGAAGGAGAAGGGAGGTGTGAGACGGAGAGTCAAAACCGAAGAGCGAGAGAAGGCCAAAATCTTCGAGACTTCCTCTAATTGAGCGTCCTCTTCTTCATCGCTCTCCGAGTCGGACAACTCCTCTATCACGGTTCCCGAGTTCCCAGTTGGAGGGGCCCCTGAACGAAATGTTCCTTCAGGGTCCAGGTAAGAGGTTGATAGGGAATAAATGGGTCTGGATGAATGGGGTCCGGTGAAAACCTAGACCAGCCCTATCTAGCGGCCTCTTGACTTGGGTGTGGTGGACAGGACCCTGCTGGTTCTTACCCAACCCTCGGCCATGGATATAGCTGATCCTAGCCATTACCTCCCAACCTTTCCCTTGGGGACATGGTCATGGGATTCTTCAGCTAACTGGGGAGGTTGGCTGAGATCACAGGGCAAGGGGAAATCAAAGATTGACATGACATGCTTTTTCCCCTTATCCGGAACGAAAAGATGTGGCATCTGCTCTGATGTGATGGAGTTGAGAGTTTCCAAGGTAGGAATGCTCTTGATTTTGATGACCCGCCCATTAAAAGGAATCTTGAAACACTGATGGGCGTGGAGGGACCCCTAAGATTTGTTCTAACCAGGGACACTGAGAATGGCCTTATAGGCTGGATCGACGTCAAGGACTAGAAACTCGGAAGACATAGTGACGGGTCCGATCTCAAGCTGAAGAGCAATCTTACCCTTGGCAACCCTCTTGGAGTTGTCATAGGCGGCAATTGTGGAGCAGATTTTCTCCAGATTATCTTCCCCCAACCCAATTTCTTGAGGGTCTTCATCGGACATACATTGATAGATGCCCCGGTGTCGATGAGATACCGAAAACCCCATTGAGGTTGATGGTAAGATAGAGAGAAGCGAACGACACTCAGGAGCTGCATGATCTTTGTCCGAAAAAGAATTGAAGGTTCTTAGGTGAGAGAAAAAATGGCATTGGAGACCCACTGGGAAGAGGTCATCATTGACCGTGATTTTCTGGAGAAATTGGAGGAGGGTGGACTGATGAGATGGCGATTTCCGAATCAATTCTAAGATAGACCCTCGCGGGAGTCTTATCTAGATGTTGCAGAATATCATATTCGGTTGCCGGTAGGTGGTGGAGGTCCCTGTCCTCCTCATCTTGGGAAGGGCGAGGGGTGGAGGAACGATCCGGTTCCTAAGTGTGACATGAACATCTTCTTGAGACTTAGGGAGGATTAGCTGGAGAGGTCTGGTCTCAGGGCAGACGGCTCATGGATAGGGAAGGTAGGAGGGTAGGCCTCTTGATGGGTAGGTCGGATGAGGACTAAAAGCCGTTCCTCTAAAATGGCGTCTACAGTGGCTGAGGGTTCCTCAGACCCTACGGAAGGACATGGGTACCATTCTTCAAAGCCTTCTACCCCCACTTTTGTTCTCTCCTCACAACCCGGGGTTCTGGATGCGTCATGGTGTGGACATTTTCCTGGGACTTAGAGGAGGAGGGATTGTTTCTTTGGTGGTTGGAGAGGGGGTTTTGGAAGATACCCAGCTCTTTCTTGGTGTACCTAGACTTTGCAATGGCTACCTTGACGTCCTCCCAGTTAATCCTTCACTGGTCGTTCATGTCATACACCTAGTCACGGAAGGTGAAGCAGTTGTGGAGCTGATGACCATGGGCCCTATGGTAAGGACAGTATTTGGAGGTGTCCACCCTCAATTGATGTTCTCCCTTTGTGGGGGGAGTTGGATACCATCGCAGGACATAAGGGCGAAGAATATGTCCTCAAGGGTCTCAGGTAGAGGAGGGTAGTGAGACCTCTTAGGGCCAGGCCAGGTGTAGCTAGCAGGAGGGGGAACTGCAGAGTAAGGCTTGGAGGGCTGTGACGGGAACTGGTGAGGTTTGGAAAGAATAGATGGAGGATTGGAAGGCTTGTTTGGAGGCCTCAATGGCTGGCTGCAAGCATTCAAGGACTCATTGACGGTCACCCCCTCGGTGATAGGTGCCGCGGGAGCCTTGTGTCCCTTGGGCTTCCCTTCAAAAAAGTGTGGCAGAGAGAGTCCTTAATTGGTTTTGGACCACCCTGGCTCGTTGTAGAGATGTGCGAATGAGGGGAACTCACTCAGCATTAAGATAGAGCGGAGCACAGGGGTGTGTTGGTAACCAACATAGTTATGGCCTGGGATTCTGGGATGGGTATGTCTGCCCTCGATGCCATAGATCTCCATCGGTTGGCAAATGTGGCAAAGTCTTCATCCGGCTTTATCTTTTTCTGCCACCAAGTCAGGAAGTGTAGGGACTTGGGTGGCCATATACGAGAAGTGCGAGATGAATCGCTCGGAGACGATGTCAAAATTAACGAGGTCCGATGCGGGTAAGGAGGTGACCACCTCAAAGCTTCCCTTCTAACGATGGTGGAAGAGGTGAACTAAAAGAACCCGATCATACAGCCATCGATGGAATCAATGGTAATCTGGCAAGATGGAATTGGGGTTTAGAGGTCCCGTCATACTTGCTTGCTTCAGGGCCTTGAAACCCGGAGGAAAGTAGGCATTGGGAAGCTTGCAATAGTTCTGGAGGGAATGAGGCTTTGAAAGGGACAGATTCAGCCAAAAGCTTCCTAATAAGCCCCTCCATCTCCGAACAGGAGATAGATTCACATTGAGTGGGGGGGGGGGGGGGCTGAACATGAGGTGGGTAGGAGAAGGAAGGAGTTGGGATAGGGGTAGGTAAAGGAGTGGAGAGAATTGGAGTGGAAAAAGGGACAGGGGAGATGGGAACCCGTGAAGGGATAGCAGGCCTAGGAATAGGCATGGACGAGGAAGCTTGGAAAGAGAAGGGGACAGAGAGGAGGAGAGATTGCTGCCCGGACAGTATGCTTAGAAAGCATAGAAATGATGTCCTCAGGCGAGTAACGGGAGAGAAGCTTAGAGACTCAGGGTCTTCTTGAGTCTTGAGCATAAGTTGGATTGACCCTAGACTCACACTCCCCTCATTATCAGCTTGAGATGAGAAGGAGTGAACTGACTCTTCGGGCTGGTTATTGGTGTCACCATCCCGACAAATTCATGGACATCGTCTTCATACTCAAAAGCTGATTGTTAGTCATATTCAAAAATTTAACCAAGCATCCATTAGCACACAGCCTACTGATTTAGATGGTTGAGTTGATTAATCTCATTGTTTTAGTAGAAATTTGGGTTTCTACCAAACAATGTTATCGAACAACGTCCCCCAGATTTTAAGTATCGAAGTTATGTGTTAATTAGACTTGCAAAGGCCGGTTCTCTCAATCTGACTCAAACCCGGACGAATAGGCAAACTAGACTGGGAGGGTAAAGGTCCTCCTGCCCGTACTGTGAGGGAATCCACGGAATTTAGGACTTACAGAGTTTTCTTCAGAACCAACCTGATTTACCTGAGAGGGAATCCCCGAGTAAAAGGTTGTAACCGAAGAAGCGATCCTAAAATGTGAGGGGAGGCTAGAACAGATGAGAGGAAGAACCCCCCGTGACTGAGAACTGTTAGTGACAAACAAGAGGCAAACAGAAAGCAAAACCAATCAAAACAGTCAAAATAGAGTTCTGTGAAACTAGACGGCATGCATGTTGACGCTAAGTTTATCAGAAACAGATTGACGGCATGATCGACGGACGCTGAACTAAAATTAACGACAACCTATATGGACGTCTATAGAAACTAAATGGCGAGAACGGAGGACGTTTACCTGATTAAACGGCAAGATCTCTTTCCGTCTACCTGGGCGCAGATAGACCACAGTGGCAGAAGCTTGTCCCATCGTGATCGCCAAAAAAGATAACTGTGGACGATCTGTTTCACATGTCGTTCCCCTGGTCGCCTGGGGGTTCTCCGATTGCTCGCGGACGTCGCTGATCTCTCATTGGCGATGTTGGATCGCTGGTTGACCCATTGACTCTCCGGTTGACTAGGTTGACTAGAGAGCAAACAAAGAAAACCAGTAAAGAGAAGAGTTTGTGATCGCCAGGGCCTTACCTGTGCCCAAAGAGTGATGTGATCGCATCGGTGCAGCAACCTCGCGAAGCGGATGGATGGGGCTTCAACTTCTCCCCCTTCGGCCGGCCAAAGGAGAAGCTCTGCGGTCTTCTATAGATCGTTCCTTCCACAGAAAGAGACTCTATTAGCCTAAAAGAAGTGTAGTGAATGCTCAAGAAACGAAAATAACAGCCCAAAGGAAGGTCCCGTACCGAATGCGGACTTAAGAAGAGGGGTGGCCAAGTGCTATGACCACCCTTCTTCCCTCCGTTTTTGGTTGGGAAACCCCTTTCTAGGTGTGTAGGGAAGTGGCCTACGTGCCTAGAGTGTGTGGGAAGGTGTGTGCAACATGCAAATACTAAAGAAAGTAGAAAGGAAAGAGAGGAAGGGGGGAGTTGATCCTCGTTTGCAGGCGTTGAAGACTCCTTGCAGGGCTCCTCCAGCTCCAAAAGAACCCTCCTAGACGTCCCAAGTGTTGAGAGAGCAAGAGGATGAGTGATGGAAGGTAGGGTGCAACTTTCTCTCTCCTCTCTCAAAAGGTAGCATGTGGATGTCCAGCCTCTCCTCCCCCTCTTAGAAGGCCAGAGAGGGAGTTAAATAGGCATGGGGTCAGAGCTTGGGAGCTTTGGATGCTTAGTGTGAAGAAACACACTTCACACCTTGGCAATCTATGCATAAAGCTCCAACCAATGAGGAGAGGCCAAGTAGGATTTTTACTGGGTCAAGGGGGTGCCATGTGGCCATATGCCCGTTGGGAATGGCCCCATGTGGTGCATGGGCGAGAGAATGGTGCAAGTGGGCTAGATTCTCGGGGTAGTTGCACAGACCAAGCAAACCAGGTTGACGTCAACCGATCCTGCCGCCAACACCATGCAAACATCCAGAGATGTGGACGCCAATCGGGGTCAACATCCAGGGTGCTTGCCGTCAACATGTAGTCGGCGGCCATCGATGCTGCCGTCTACATGGCATCCGAGGCAGGTCAACAAACGGTCAAACGGGCCTTATTGGGCCAAAGAGCCACGCGGGGATGGGCCAAATCTCGCGTCTACACCTATTAGATTGAGAAATATGTATCTAAACTTCTAATCTGGGTTGTGATAATATTGACCATACTTTGGTATTTAAATGCAAAAATAGGAATTCTATTCTATAATTTCTATTCAACAAAAGTCCCTAGATTTAATATATTTTAATTTTCTCATTAATCATATATTAAGAACATATTGTGTCCACTTAAACAAAAAAAATACAATTTACAAATGTAACAAATATTTTTCATGCTAGATTAATGGAAGTACTATTCATATCTCTTTTTTCTTCCTAAAGAAAGTTAACCTAATGACATATCTGCAATACTTTCAATTTACCAGGGCATTGTTAACAATATCTTAACAACCATGATGACACATTTGTAAATTTTCATGTAAGAATAGTCTATAGACAAGAAAGCCCTTTTTATCACTAATTTTTATTCAAATGATGATATTTTGCCCAACTTTCAAGTAGTAGTTCATGACTATCAGGCGTTCTCCTCCAACCTGTCGATCTAAGGTTTCTGGGAGGACAACTTGATTTATTTTACTTAAAGGTAGGTGGTCTCTGGGCCAAACTCTAATTAAACTCGTTCATACATGTATCATCATGTCTAGATCATGGGAGAATCATTTTCCCCAATTTATTTCATGTGGGTTCATTGTATTTTGATTCTTATTATCATGGTGCATGTATGTCAGTGTTTTTCCCTCGTCTATCTTGCAAAGCTTAAAACCCTTACTATGGATGTCCTAAAATAGAGATATTTTTATAATACTTACAACCTTGAGTCTAGTTTCAAACAAGCTAAAAAGCCATAAATTTCGGCGTTTGTGTTGAGAGTATTACATGTAGCAACTTGACTGTGTCAGTTTTCCCTCATATGTCCCACAGTTTAAAGATACCCGACTAAACAAGACTTGTTTTCTGATTCCTAGTGTCTATAGAATGACACTTAAGTCTAGTAACTAACAAAAGTATTTTTCCCAATTTTCATACACCCTACAGAGAGTATTTCAAGTCTTAATATGTTTAAGTACTTTTTAAATTTTAGATTTAGAGATTAGATGATAAATTAGACTTTTAGACATTTTAAATAAGTGTTATCAAAGGCCACTTATGTATACTACAAATAGTCTTTCCACACATCGAGCATCTCCAATCTCAATGTGTACACTAAATCCCAAATCCTAGATGAAGGTTCATTTCTTTAATTATTGTTTGGAATTCATCTCCTAAACATGGAATGGAATGGAAGACACCACAACCATGAGAGAAATGGTGTATCTGCACAAGTCATTTGCATGGAGGGAAAAAGTCCAGACATGAACCGTTTTTTCGATCTCCATACACTACAAGAAAAGGGACTACTGGGGACGGGGTATTTGCGGCGGCTCTCAAAAGTCGTCGCTAAGAAGAGTATTTGCGACAGCTTCTAGGAAGCCATCTTCAAAAGTGCAGTATTGGCGATGGCTAACGACGCCGTCTCCATTAAAAAACAAGCCGTCGCTAACAAGGGTATTTGCGATGGTTGTAAAGCAACCGTCTCCAAAACTGTGATATTGGCGATGGCTCAGAGAAGCCATCTCCGCTAAAAACTTATTAGCGATGCTTGGTTATATAAACGTCACTAAAAAAATTATTGAAGACGACCACAAAAGCCGTCGCGAAAAACATCATACGAGACGGCGACCGTCATCCCCAATAAAGGTTATTAGCGATGGCTAACAAAGTCATCTTTAATACTTTTGGTAGCGACGAATAATTTATTCGTCGCTACTAACAAATATTGGGACGGCTCTAGCTGTCCCTGATAATTGATTATTAGAGACACTTACTAAAAGTTGTCCCTAATATTAATATTAGCGACGGCTACAACAGCGATCTTTAATGCTCTTATTAAAGATGGTTGTAACCGTCGCAAATAAATGATTATTAGTGACGGCTTTAAGTGGTTGTCCTTAATAAGAACATTAGTAATGGCTGTAATCGTCGCCGTTAGTTTTTATTAGTGACGGCCTTGTATGTCGCCAAAGTATAATAGCGACGGCTTTCAGGCCGTCGCCATTATTTAATGGCGACGGTATGAAGCCGTCGCCAATAATCTAATTTTTTAAATAAATTTAAAAATAGTTTACGTATATATTTTTTTGTAATGTATGTTAAATTATAAAGGAGAAAAATAAAATTAAAAATATTTTTCATGTACACCTATCACCATAAGTAGTCAACCTAGATGACAGTACTGATATTCATGTATGCATGTGTTGCTAGGTTTTGTTTACGTGTCGATACAAATATTTTTTATTACCCAAAGTATATTTCATTTCATATTTGAAGTTATTATTGTTATCTACTGAATTAACTATTCTTATATATTGTAAAATATTGATTATTAATATGAGCACAAGTGTCAACCAAGTGAGAGGAGACTGTTCAAGGAGCGAGGTTCATATCTTTTCTCCCTTTAGATACATCTAGGGGTAACCTTGTTAATAATGAAGTCGGAGTGAGAATACTTCGAATTGTTTTGGGAGATCAGAATACAGAATAGATAGTGGACTTCGACTTATGCAAAGTCATAGTATACCCTAACTTCGATTTTTATGAAGTCAGAGTACAAGCTTGAACAAAACAGAAGGCACCGTTTGGAACTATTTTTTGCCGATTTTTTTGGACAAAATCACTTTCAAACATGTGCATAGCTTTTCACATTCAGAGAGAGAATACCATTAATTTCCTACCGATTTTTGGTGCATTTGTATTTACATCCGTTTGTCTTCTGTCACAGGAGAGGGAAATGGAGGGGGATGACAAACAGTTGCAGAAGAAAGGTCTCTGCTGATGTGTGCATACGAACGAGGAGCTCACGGCAGGGTCTATGAGATCATCAACACGATCTGTTCTTACGAAAGGTAGACATCCTATCTGATTCCCTCGCTAGCAATGAACGCGTGAGGTTTAGGGTTTCGCAGTTCTCCTTTCTTTCTTCTCTTCTTGCTTCAACTTTAAACCCATTTCCTTGCTCAAAATGGTAGGGAAATTTTCCATTGTGTCGAGGCCATGGATCGGTTTCATCGGATGCCCGACAGAGAAGACCGTTCTTGGATGGGAGAAGAGGGCAAATAGGGTGCTTCGCGAATTCCAAATGTCGGTGTTGAGGACCGTATGCGGGTTCCAGAGTACCCATTCTTTCATGAAGGGAGGATGGACAATTTGAATGCATTTTCTATGAATCGAGGAGTATCAGGTGTGGCATATAGGAGCCCGTCGCCAAAAACGTACTGTTGATTCCCCTTACACCTAGTCTTCATCTTTGGTCATGTTCAACCCTTCAACTCCAACGGAGGTAAGTGTTCTGCGGCTTTCTTCGTCTGTACTTCATACCTTCTCATAAATTATCAGTGTAGATGCACCCCCTTGTTCATGCACTAGAATGTACATGCACCCCCTTGTTCATGCACTAGAATGTACATGCACCCCTTTGTTCATACAGAACAGTCCATGAAGAATGACACTCATTTAAGGTAATATGATGTTCTGTAGCAACTTCTTAACTGGCCATTGGCATGTTTCAGAAATTCCTTAAACAGTAGCAATTAAAGAAACTATTATAGCACTTTTGACAATGGAGTGTTTGGTTGGGGTAAAAACCACATGATGTACCAAGAAGTTAATACCTACTCCTAATCGTTAAATTTTGAATGTGTTTCGAAGTATGTCTAACATTCGCATATTTTTCGACTCTTTTCAGATGTTAGATGACATAATATTGGTAGCGTAAATGAGAAGGTGCAACGTAAAGGAAGGATGCGCAAACGACCTGTGCATCAGAAAAAGCTATTTGGAATGAGCAGAAGCACGCTATTTTTGTCAAGTTATGTCTAGAGTAGAAAATAGCGGATAACAAACCCCAAATACCCTTAACAAGGTAAGGTATGAGAACCTTGAGAGGGAGTTCTTTAGGCAAACCAGGACACATTATGTGAGGAGCCAACTGTAATCACGAGGAATGCGATCCTCAAAACACACAAGAGATATCACTATGGATGAAGAAAGATGTGTGATCGCCACCAAGATATTTGCCAAGAGATACATAAGGTTAGGGCTAAATACCTTGGAAATGAGGAGGATGACCCGTGGACGGAGACGTGTCGGTCGGAGATGACGCATGTCCCGGATCGTGATCACGTGAATGCTCGGATGTGCGGGAGATATGGAAACTTCTTCCTCCTTCCTCGGCCGGCCAAGGATGAAGGGCCTCACGCTTTTCTTGCTGTTTGTGCCTACAAAACAGAGGGGTATGTACAAACAAGAAAGAAAATCCGATTAGAACTAAAAAAGTGTAGCAATTCGTCCCCTTTGAAATAAACTTGAATATGGGGATAGAACTTACCGGGAAGGGTTGGTAACCCATGTTGGGCAAAGATTAGGTGTGTGTGTGTGATATATGAATGTGCTTAAAGCAAGGAGATGAGAGAGAGGGCGCACCTATTTGCCATTCATGCAAAAAAATGGGAAAGAAAGAAAAATGATAACGCAAAGCACAAAGATCGGATCGAGGTGCATCCTGTTCGTGTAGTTAGAGGAAGATGTTGAGAACAACGTTGATGAAGAGCCCAAGATCTGGAACGCCCTTGTTCAGCTATGAGAGGCCGCAATCACTGGATGTCTAGAATCACGATAGGAGAGAGAAAGTGAGAAAACCGGCGGTGCAACTCGTTGGCGCCTCCTCCGCTCTGCATGGGGCGATGGTGACCGACCAAGCTACTCCCAGGAGCCTCTTGAAGGTGTTTTGGGTTTCGTTTGATGATTTGGACGTGGGTCCTTTTGTGTGGGGCGATATGAAAGAAAAGATGAGAGAATAGGCGGTGCAGCTTGATGGCGAGTTCCTCCTTGCTTTACTGATGTTGGAACACTATGAGAAGGCCACCACCGAGACGTTTTCACCTGCAGCCTCTTCTCCTCTCGGCTTTTGAATGGTGGACGTGGGTGGCTTTTAGAAGAGGATATCAGAGAGAAGAGAGGACGGTCAGGGTGCGTTCACGCGAGAAGATGGTGTGTTGGATGTTGAGATGGGATGAAGAAGACCTCCCACGACGCCAAAAAACCTTCTCTTGCCTCCTGAACTCCCAATAGTGGTGTTTTTGCCAAGCCAATGTTAACAAGACTCCTCATCCCCTTTCCGAGTTGGAAGGTGCTCGGGACTTTTAGATCGCGTGGGGATAAGGATAAGCATGTGAGGAGTCCACTTATGATTTTTGTGGATTTTTGAAGGCCTCAGATCGGCTCAAAAGGAACCCACGAAGGACACATAAATCCGTTTCTCGCCATGCAAAGAGGTGGATGTGGCATGCATTGGGGCTGGGTACGTGACATGATGCTTGGGGCTGGGTACGTGGGTTTTTTTGTTTAGATTTAGGTGTTCATGTGGGGTTGGGTTTCTAGGTGGATTTTAGTGGGATTGGGTTAGATTTACATGCATGCTGGTTACGAGATGGGGTGAGATTGGGTTTGAATGGATGAGGGTTGTATGGTTTTTAGGATATACATGAGAGTTTATTATTATTATTATTTTAAAGATAGGTTTGCTTGGGATGCGGCTTTGCTTTGCATGGCATTTGGCTTGCATGGACTTGGATTTTATGTGGATTTGCATGAGAAAGTCTTTTGTTATTACCATTATTAAGATGGATTTGCATGGAAAGCGTGGAAGGCTCTTGGGCTTGGTTGTTTGGTTTATTAGATTTTAAATGAGCTTGCTTGGGCTTTAGATTTTAAATGGGCTTTAATATAGATTTTCCTCATCTCTCCTCATTTTAACCACACATCATGAGTTATTTGGGGCAGCAAATTAAGATTATTTCGGGCTCAAATATTATCAGAGAAATGCTCCAAAATCATGGTCAATTTGGGGCATTAATATTAAGAACAAAAATGTGCTCAACTTACCAGCCGAAAATAGGTGTCTACAGATTGCCCCTCCTTGATGTCTACTTTGCAAGGGGGCAAAGCAAGAGAGGAGCGGAGTGTAATGAAATGGAGTGGAGCGATAATGAAGCGGAGTGGACTGAAAAGTGGGCATCAAGGTAAAGAGACACCTGTCACAACCAATAAGTGATAGAAATTATCAAGAAGACTTCGAACTAGCCTTGAAGAAGAGCGAGCACGGACGGCTCTTATCTGGAACGACAATAAAAGGATAGTAAAGAATGATGATCAACCTCTTGATTAAGAGGTACCCTAGCCGATTGGCCTGAAGGTTTTACCTTGGGAGGACATGTGTGTGCCGGCGGGTCACGATGACGCAAGGCCTGGGAGCGGTTCGCAACCAAGACGGATCAGGGGGAATATTTAAGCTGATTTGGATGAATTGAGGGAGAAAGCTCCAAACAGGAGCCGTACTGGCCAACTGGACCAAGGGACTAGTTCAAAGAAGACATTCAAATTATGAGTGGAATAAGATTTCTTGTTCAAGAAATTTAAGCTTGATTGACCATCACTAGGGATGCTACCTTTGACAAATCATGAGACATGAAGCTCAAAGTCCTACATGATGCATGTTGGGCTAAAAATAAATAGAAATTATCAAATCAATATGCAAAGAAATGAGAAAATACAAAATACTCAAGGATAATATTGCTAAGCGAATAAGAAGGGTCAAGAAACTACCTGCAACCGCAGTGTAGGCCTGAATTCATCGTCCCCAAACTTATTTAACCCAACGGCCTATCCAGCGATTAGCAAAGTGCACCTAGATCATCACTATTTTTGGTAAAGGGGAACTCAGATCCCAGAGCACATGATAACCAGCCAGTCCTTGAGATAATATAGTAACGTACATAACATATAGTAATGCAAGGGAGAAGGGATAGGGATACTTACATGAACTTACCTGTGGAGCGCAGAACTCACCATTTTTTTTGGTTTTGCTTTTTTCTATTTTTTTGTTTTTGTGTAAATGAAGAAATAAACAAAGCACTAAACAATCTAACAACAACAAGCATACACAACTCAGTCAACCACATGATTGAAACAAAGCACTGAAGAACCGCCAGGTTCATACATAGAGAGTCCTCTCATGGAGCCATTGAGGGAGAATGTGTATGGGACTTGGGGAAAGACTTGGTGGGATAATAAACTTGAAATTCAAATGATGGGTGGGACTGAGAAGGAGAGACAGATCGTAAAGATGATGTGAGCAGACTTAGACAAAAGTAATGAAGAAATGTGGAGATATGAGTGAACAATGCTTGGGAGCCAATGTACCTGCACACTTAGCATGTATGATTAGATCTACTCATTTTATTATTCAGTTTGAAAACATCTAGTTTTTTTGTTGAAATTATTTGATTTTTTATGGATTTTGGTAGTATTCGATTTTTGGGATTTTTGACAATATCTATATTTTTTGGAATTTTGGAAATATTGATTTTTTTTAGATTTGAACAATATCTAGTTTTTTTGGATTTTGAAATATTTTAAATTTTTGGGGATTTTGAATAACGCCTAAAGCCGACGTTAGCCTTCTTAAAAGACACGTGAGATGGAAGGTACTCGCCCTTACTACTGCAGCACTAAAGAAAGATCAAACTACTGACAAGGGGTCCCCATTCATTCCGCTTTCATTAAAGACCACCAAAAAGGTCAGATGTGCATTAAGATGGTGGCGTCCTATAGATGGTTGCCCTAACTTGGGGTGCCACTACAAAGGCCATACCGGGAGACGACCGAGCCTTTTAGGGAGAAAGAGAAGAAAGTTTGGGGATAAGTCTAGTGCAGATTTTAAAGGACAAATCAGGTTAGCTTCCTTCCACGACATACCTCTTAGATATTCAATCTATTGTGCAGGGACTTTTGGTCATTCATTTTTATTTATTTTTTTGCATGTTTCTTGTTTGGGGCATGCGTACGACTGGGCTCAAGGGCGTCCTGCGGGGAACTGTACTGCCACTCTTTGCCATGCCCCTATTCCTCAATCTTTCGTTATTTGTTCTTCTTTTCTTTGGTTTTACTTTTCTTTTGTAGGCTTGATTGACCATCCCTATTTGAGATTTCCTCTATTGAGATGTGCTTAGGTTGGTCGCCTTGCCCAGATAGCCCTTTTATGCCCCTACACTTCGACCGAGTAAAGAAGAGAATAGCTTTGCACTTCCTAGGTATGGCCTAAGTAGCAACGATGTTTGCTAGAGGAACCGACTAAGGTTGCCATGTGAGTGTGTGGTGATCCTTGCTTAAAGTGACTTTTAATAACAGGGGAGGGGATGTCAGACACCTAGCACGGAGTAATCTCTAGCCGTAGTGCTGCAGAAGCAAAATAAACCTAGGACTAACTCGACCACTCTAGTTGTGAACTGGGATGACTCTTTTCAATATTCTTTGTGTTGAAACAAATATTTACATGGTTATCTGGTGCACAATGCGACCCTTTATTGAAAGAATGACCTGTGTTAGTCTTTGAACTTTGATTTTGATTAGCTCATTTATAGGAAAAGGTAAAAGGAAAGGGGTGGCAAGAATTGGAGTTAGCTCAACACAAACAAGAGGGAGACAAGACTCTACATGAATATGAGGGACAACCCTCGAACACAAATGCTTTACAAAGAAGGGGAAGGATGTTAGTGAGGGCTGAAACCTCGAAAACAATGAGAGAAAGGGTCAGGACCCTGAGTAGGTGGTGAAGGAGGAATCAGGTTAGGCCCGAGATCAGGAGGGGTAAAGGAATGAATTACAGAAGGGAGGTGGAGGATCTAGAAGATTAGAAGGAGAAGTGGAAGGAGGGTAATCAGGACCAAGACTAGACATCCCTGGAGGATGTGGACCCGGCCTACAGTTAGGCGGCTCGGGTGTAAGAGGAAGAGGGGAATCTTGAGCACCAAGAAGAAGGTCAAGTGACTCAGGTGGACATGGAAAGAAACTCTGAGAATCCAGAGGGTGATCGGTGGCTCCGGAGGGAGAGGTAAGTGAGGGTCCAAAGACCCTGGAGAAGGGGAAGGGGAAGGATGTGGCAATAGCCCATGATTGTGAGATTGAGTGTCTCCTCTTGGAACAAAATTGACTAGAACGAGCAGCATTGAAAGATCAAAGGATGACGAGGCAGGGAGATTGACATTTTTCTGATAGGACTTCAATCTTGATTTCTCTCTCCTTCGCTTCTTGGTAGACGCCTTTGCATGTTGCAACTGATTTGTTCTCATGGATAGATAGGATTGCTTCTTCTTGGTATGTCTCCTCAGATAACGGGCCCAAGCAGTAGATGGCCGCGCTCTTTTCTGCAGCCACATGTCTCTCTCATTCATTGTCGTAGTTGCCAGATATGTACTTGCCCCTTGGCTATCATTTGCATGCCCAACCTCTATAGACACCTGCGAGGGAATGCCATAAAGAGGCTCTTTTGCTAAGAGGGTTTCCCTTGACATGTGGATAGTGCAAACCCATGGGAACTTGATGTGTGGTACCAGCAACTTGATATTTGGCATCTTGGCCTGACAGTCTGGCATGAAGACCAACTCCCTTGACAGTTGAGGAGGGGAGGCTTCTGGAAGTGTAATGGATGGCACAGGCACGGCCAGTTGACTGACAGGTTGAGGCAAATTGCAAAGGACTCTTGGTAAAACCTTGAGTCTTCTTGGCAGCATAGCAAGGTGCCCCTGGTCCGGTTGAAACATGGCATGGAGGGCTTTGGAGGCTTTGGGCAGCGTGACTTCTTGCCCCTTAAGTGACAACTGATTTATGATAATCTTAGCAGCCGCGTGAGATAGCATGAATTTGTAGAGAATCCCTTCTCCTGACCAGCCATACAAATATAACTGAGCGAGGAGTGATGAGGGCATCAATGGTAGCATTTCAATAAACAATGTAATGGCTACTGTCCCCGCTTTGGATCTGACCGGTACTAGGGCTTGGGAACTCCTTTTGACAGTGCTCTTCTGAGGAGATGAAAGCTCATCCTTCATGAATGTGCCTGAGATAAGGACCAGACCGGCATGCGACTGATGTAGTTGTAAGGGTCGAAACACATGACCGGAACTGGGCTACCTTCACTCAGTCCATCTTGCATAGGGGAAGTAATTTCAAGGCATGCTGCTGGTGATGCACACCCGCTCCATTGGGATGTGGTGATGGGATGTATGGTGGCTATGGTGGGTTCGTCAGATGCGGAGGGCTTGATGTGAGGTGATCGGATGATGGCAAGGATAGGCTCGTGCGGAGAGAGCTCTTCCTCCAACTCAGAGGCTGAAGCAGCCTTACTCTTGGGAGTAGGAAACTCTGCTCGGGCTCAGAGGTGAGTGGAGCTTGCTCGAGCCTTGGTGTTGTGATGGTGGTATGCTCAGGCATAGGTGGTGGTGGCATAGAGAGAATGGCAATGGGTAAGGATGTAGGGTTTAGAGTAGATGAGGGATTAGTGGGTTGCGGCGTTGGTGGAGATGACCGACGGTGTACCGACACAATACGTCGAGCTAATAGCTTGTCGTCGTGTCGTGGCACGGTGTCGGGGGGAGGTGTGGTGGTGCTAGCCTGAGTAAAGGTTGGTGGAGGGGGTTGTTGAGGTTGTGACGGAGCGGATGGTGCACTTGGAGGATAATTAAAGAAGTGCATTTGGCCTTGAACTGGTGGAGATGACGACTACCTTGATACTTGTGCTGGCTGTCTTGGTTGCGCTGCTGGCTGCTCGGGCGGCTGTTCCGCTGCCTGTGATGGGGAGGACGGCTGCCCCTGGTCTTGTGCTTTTCTCTTCTCTTGACAATGTAGGATGAGCCTGCGCATTTCTGCCCAATCTATCTTGTGCTCTAGATTATAGATCACATCCCGGAATTCGCAGCAGTTTGCGACTGTATGCCTCGGATGGCGATGATATAAGCAATATTCTGATCGGTCCACTGTCATGTCCCAGCTTGGCTTTTCTAGAGGAAGTTGCAATGCATTGATGGACATCAGGGCTGTGAAGACATCAGAGAGGGATTCGGGCAACGGATGATAATGGGCTCGCTTTGGGTCAAGTGGATGTCGGGATGGATGAGTATTGGATGATGTGGTGCGGTGGCACGGGCGAGGTGGTTGTTCTTGTGGAAGCGGGGCGAGTTGGCTATATGAAGGTGGAGGTGCATGGTGGTTAGTGGAGTGGGTAGGCGTGGGGTGGTGGATGGTATCAACTTGGGCATGGGTTTGGACTCCCTCATAAGTGGGCCCTTGAAATGAAGAATTCAGTTGTTGGGCCTCAAACATGGATGGCCTAGGGGAGTCAAGGAGTTGGGTTTTAACAAAGCGAGCACGGCCGTATAATTGTTGCATGGATGTGATATTGTTCATAGCCAAGATGTGGCGGTACATGGGCGTTGCATTAGCAATGATAAGCTTGATTTCTCCTCTTCTGGGATGTGCATCTGGACATGCGCGGACATCTGACGCCACCGGTCAGCATAAGTTGCGAATTCTTCATCAGGCTTCATCTGCTCAGCCACTAGATCGGCCATTGAATACGCGGGCCCGGCCCGGTCTTGATATTGCTGCACGAATCTAGCCTTGACAATTTCAAAATCCTCGGCTTCATTGAGAGGCAGGGAATAAAACCACTCCAGAGCGGGCCCGTCTAATGAACGCCTAAAAAGATAAGCAGTAAGCGGCGATCATGTTGATAGGACACCGACTCATAGAGAAAATCCTTCAGATGGATGTAAGGGTCTCCAGCCCCATTGAATTTGCGATAAACAGGGAGCTGAGAAGGTGGAGGGATCCGGAGACAACAGAAATCAGGAAGAGTATCATTGAAGGAAGGTTTGGCTTTAACTGCCTCCGCAGGTCACTGAGCTCTCGCTTCATGGATTCAACTCGGATTGGAAGTCCTGAGCCGAAGTGGATAGTGGATAGCGAGGGCCAGCTTGGGAATGAGAGCGGAGTCGAGAGTCAAGGTCCGGGCCAGATTGAGCATAATGGGCCAGCTGCAATGATGTGGGTCTGAGCAAAAGGATGTCCCGATCCAGGAGTGACAATGTGAGGTGATCTAGAATGAGCAGGATAATGTGGGCTTGTTGGGCCCATCCTGGAAGAAGACCGTAGAGCAAAGGTGGACAACAATTCGCGGGCCTGGTCAGGGCCCATTTCAAGCAGGAGGCGCTCCAATTCAGCGGCCTCGATAGAAGAGGATGGTGACGGATTAGGTTGGGAATGGGCACTCTCATCGGCCCGATGGGCCCTGCTGGGCCGAACTTGGAATAGACTCATGAGACAAGAGGTCTACATGAGGAGGAGAGGTTGGAGGATAGGTGAAGTGGAAGGAGCCATGAGAGGATAATAAAATGGGAGGAATTAAAAATAATACACTAAAATACAAATAAGGATACAACAACAAATACAATTACACAAGAAGGGGACGAGAAATGAGTTTCCAAAACACCAAGTTGATATGATAAGCGTTAGGATTTTAGGGTTATCACTTAGCCTTTTAATAGATTGATTTAATTGATTGCACTCGGCTAAAGAGGAACCCTAATGGTGTGTACTCAAGTACTCCGGGGTGACTAAGGGGGAACACACAATTCACACGTGGGGGGATGCTCAAACTAGGGGAACAACGGGTACAACCGGCCTGGAACCGCAACGTGCGTACGGTCACGAGGACTTACGGAGGTCCTCGAAAGGTGGGCCCGAGTCAGCCTACGAGTGCTCGTAGGTGAGAGGGCTCACTCAACCAAGGGGGAACCTAGACAATGGGACCAAAGTGTATGCAAGGGCCTAGTGCCCAAAATGTATGCAAGGGTAACAATGACCAAGCAGGGTGACAACAGGTCTCGGGTGAGTCGCGGCGGCCGGTACACCGCGACCCTATCGCGACAGATAGGTCTACCGCAATATGGACAGCCCCGAAAACAGCAATCAGTCACAAATACAAAGCATACAGACTACCTAGCATATGATATGAGCATGAATTCACAAGATCAATCTAGCAGAGGTCATGAAGCACCCAGAAACCGATACATGGATCAAAGCAATAACAACAAAGCGTACCTTTAGACGCGACGCTCTCCACGACGCGACCTGTTAGCGTCCGCACTCCCCGCCGCGACAGGACCCGAAACTTACAAAAGAAAGAAAAGGAAAACCCGAACCCTAACAAGATTCTAACATCTAAAAACACGACAATACATGGTACAGAGACATGGAACAGGGATGCATGATCTCACAGAAGCAGGATAAGGCAGATATGAGAAGAAAAATGTTGACCTGCTATCGCGTCCTTGTCGTGTGCCGCGATACTATCGCGTCGCCGCGATACGCCGCGACACGAAACCGAGGGACAAAAAGCAGGAACAAAGAACAAAAAGACTAACAGGGCACTAAAATGACAAATAAGGAAGAAAACATGGCAAGCAGGCAAACTAAATCCACGAGGGTAGCACTGAAGGTCCCACCGTGATCGCCAAAAGGTGTAATCACAGGGATTGTACCCCCTCAACACAGACATGAATATCAAATATGATAGCATGGAAAATAGGATGTGATCGCCACCTAGAGCATTGCCAAATAAAGATAATATGTGGGCTAACTACTCTAGGAAAGGGGGGAAGAGAACAGAGGAATACCTGATGTCGCGTCGTTATGACGGACGCGGGCAGCCTGAGGACGCGTCAGTCTTAGCGGATGCGTTTCTTGTCGCGTCGCTTCCTCCTCCGTCGCGTTCTCTTCTAGTGCGGGAGATGGTGAGTGGGACCTCCTTCCCGTCCTCCGGCCGGCCAGAGGACAAGAGCCGCTCGTGGATCTTCGCTTGGGTGCCTACCAAAACAAGAAATAAAACCATGTTAGTTATGTTAAGTGTAGTAGCTATTCTTAAATGAAAGAAAGATGTGGAGCATGGAGGGAACGGACCTGGGGTGTGGTTTTTTAAACCCCTTGGGTAGTAGAAAATGTGGGGAGGAATATGCATGGGGAGAAATCATGGAAGAGGAGAGGGAGGAACCCTAACTAGCATGTATTCATGTGCAAAACATAGAAAAGAAAGTAAAAATCAAAACTAAATAGATACTACCCCCCCGTTTGATGTGATTCTAGTTTGGAGGTCGTAGAGGAGGACATCTTGAACAACTTTCATGAAGACATCTTGAAGAGATCTGGCCTGGTTGGGCTGTGGAAGAGACGATAATCCCGCATGTGCAGATCTCGATATGAGAGAGAAAGTGAAGATCAATCTGCTGTAACTTTTCGCACAAGCCACCAATCGATGTGATTCCACTTCGAGGTTGAAGAGGGCTCTGTGGGGAGCAACTTGATGAAGAAACCTCGAAGAGATCTGGCCTGGTTCGATCTCCAAAAGCCGTGCAAGTACTGCTGGTCCTGGAGGCGATATGAGAGAGAAAGAGGAGAGAAAGAAGGAAAACGGGAATAACAGCTTCTCCTCTGCCTTGGGGACGATGGGACCTCGTGAGCAGAGCCTCCAGGGACCTCTCCTCGTGGTGGTAGCCTTCCTCTATCCCTTTTAGAGCCCTAGGATGTGTTTTAGATAGAGATAGAGTTCAATTCCGAGTTAGAGAGAGAGTCCAAGTTGTGGGAGAGTTTGAGAGTCTATCTAGAGTTTGGATGGGCTTGGGGGGCTCCCTAGGGATGAGGATAGGAGGTTTGGGTCGTAATCCAACTCAAAGAGACTTTAGATAGGCTCTAGGGTGGAGAGAGAGGCCGAAAATCACGTAAAAATGTGTTTACGTGCATGGCGTTGTCGCATCGGATCGTGGGGCCGCGTTCTTGTCGCGTCCATGCACCAGGTCGCGTCACTAGGGGCAGTGCGCGCAGTGTCCACAAAACGGGTCATAACTCTCTCCACAGATATCGGATTGATGCGCCGTTTAATGCGTTGGATTTTAGACTCAAAGGGATACAAAATGATAGTATGATATGCCTAATTTGGATTATAAATGAGGAAGTTATGATCTCTAAAAGTGAAGGCATGTTCACAGGATTGGGCAGATTGCACAGTTTTGATGTTTCAAGTGGTGTTGGCCATGGGCTTGAGAATGGGCTTGAAATTAAGGGTGAATGGGCTCATGATGGGCCAGAGAAGGACTCCAAAGTGATGATCAATTTGGACATCAATGATATGGACAAGAAATGTGCTCAACTTATAGGCCGAAAACGGTGTCTACAACCCCGAGTAAAATACTCAACCATCATAGCATTATCTGATACTAATAAGGTGCATATCGGCTAAGTGCCATAAATTGCATCTGATATTCTAAAAATGAGGTATTACCTTGCTGGAGTGTCCGGAATTGCTCTCTTTTTGCCTACTGCACTTGAAGTGGAAGAATGTATCATTGAATGCCTCGAGAAATTCCGACCAGGTAATAACCTCCTCTGTCCTACCTGCAAAGGTGGTCTGCATCTTCAGACGCCACCATTGCTGCGCAAAGCCTCTCAACTGGTATGTGGCTAGCACAACTTTGTCCGCTGCTGGACACCTCATGGTCGTAAAGCCTTTCAATCTCATGAATCCAGTGCTCTGCAGTATCTGGATTCGGCCTCCTGTATAAGTGGGCGGGCGGCTGCAACCTCAGAAATTTTTCAACTTGCATCACTGGCTCTTTGCTACCATTTACTGGTGGTGGTGGTACAGGTGCCACATAGGGTACCTCCACCCTTGGCGGTGGTGGAACTGGGGCCACGGGTACTCCAGCAACTGGTGGTACTGGAGTACCGGTGCTGCTGATCCATCCTCATCCGAATATCGGCAATGTTGGGTTGAGGTTTATTTACACTATTTCCCTCCTATTTTGATGATGACAAGAGAGTGTTTCAAAAGCAATTCAAATGAAACATGTCAAATTTTCATACCTGAAATCAATGTCAAAAAGCATGTTTTTAAATCACAGTTATCATTTATATTCATGATAAATCTTTTATCTAATGATACATGTGCTTTACATTTCAGGAACAATTTTTTCTATGAAAGTGTGTCGACACACCTCTCATGGTGTCGACACAAGGCCTCAGGTCCTAAGGCAGAAAATAGACAAATTTGCTAAAGTGTGTCGACACCATTGCAGATCAGGTCGACACTAGACCCAGTTCCCAGAACAGCCAGTTTGAAGAATTGGGACAGGAGGTCGACACACTCTCAAAGCAGGTCGACACAGGAACCTTTCCAGAAGCTCAGCTGTCAACTTCCAACAAGTGTGTCGACACCAGTTGGGTTGTGTGTCGACACCAAAGGTCTGTCAGAGACCATGCTTCAGCCTTCACTTAGTGTGTCGACACAGCCACCAGGGCAGGTCGACACACTCCATCAAGATTCCAACTTATCTGTATTGCTTGCCACGTGTCTTCTAGGGCGATCAGAATCTTCCTAGAAATGCGTGCCCTTGTACCCCAAAAGGGTATCTTTGGAATCCTAAGGCTATAAAAGGTCTTTTCGGCCAGCCTTCACATCAGTGAAGTGACCAACTCTCTTAGAGCCTCCAAAAAGCTCCTGGCGGCCAAAAAGAGCTCGTGTCTCCTTCCTCTGCTCTCCAAGTGCTTCCAGAAGACCAATTTCCACCAATTCAAGGTGTGGGAATTGGAATTTGATTCTGAAGACTCCTCTGAAGCATTTCAAGGAGGCAGATCCTGTATAAGACTTCTTTGGTGAAGAATTCGAGGAAGATCCAACTTCTCAGATTGCAGAGCATCGACTTGGACTTCAAGCTTCACAAGTTTCTTCCCAATTCAAACTTCTACAGGGAGTACACTGAAGAACGAAGCCTTTCAATACAATTTATCTTTTCTTCTGTTCTTCTGAGATATCTTTTGAGATTATGCAAGTGCTTCTGCATAACTCTCTTTAGAGTTCTCAAATTTCGACTAGATCTGTTGCTAGAGGATCTTAGTCTTAAGTTGGTGTCTAGCAAGTTTTAGTGTGAGCTTTGTGCTCAAATTGTGTGAGCATTGTGCTCAGGTTGTTGTGAGCCGTCGAGCTCGGTTTGAGTTGTCAAGCTCAAGGTTGGTTTGAGCAGTCTTGCTCAGTGTTTCTAGAGTAGTCTTGCTCTAGAGGTCGTGTGAGTTGTATGCTCTGAAGTGTGGAGTTGTTAGGCTCCTTTGGGTGTGTAGCCCAGTTGTGTTAGTGAAGCCTCACGGGTTGTGAGGGGTGGATGTAGGAATCACTTGGGTGATTTCCGAACCACCTAAAAAATCCTTCTGCATTTGTCTTCTGTGGTTTGATTGATTCATCCGCTAGATGCTTGCATAGGATCCGTCTTTAATTCACTTGATCAACTTGCTTCACATCTAAGTTTTTCAACTCACTCAAATCTAATCAGATCTGTAGTTTTTCACTGATAACATTGCCTCTGATTCTAAATAGTTTTCAAATTACTTAAGCTTCCGCAAAAGTGGCTAAGATCTATTCATCCCCCCCTTCTAGATCCTTTCCACACATTCATTTCGATCCTTCAATTGGTATCAGAGCGGGTTTACATCGATCTGATTTGAACTGAGCAATTTTTGTTTCTGAGTATTGAGTGTTTGATTGTTTGCTTGTTGTTTGCTTGCTTGTTTAACTCTTTCTCTGTGCATCTACTTAAGTGTCATGACTCAAAGGGTTTATAGCTGAGGGCCATTCCATAAAATAGGCCACCATTCTTAATGTTTGGACTATTCTTATGGAAGAACAGAATGCAAGTATTTTAAGGGCCCAGAATATGAGATCTGGAAAGTAGTTGAGGCTGATCCCTATGAAACCAGGGTGAAGAAGAAACCGACGAGGGAACAAATAAGGAGAGCTACATTGAATTACAGTGCCATGAACATGATTCAATGTGCTGTTCATCCCAAGGAGTATTCGAGAATCTCTATGTGCAAATCTGCCAAAGAGATGTGGGATAAACTCGAATTACTCTATGAGGGAACATCTCAGGTCAAGGAGACCAAGGCAAATATTTTAGTTTCAGAATATGAACTTTTATGATGAAGTCTAACGAAAATATTTCTGAAATGTTTGCCAGGTTCATGGTGATAGTCAATGGACTGAAGGCTGGGTAAGGAATACACTGATGCAGACTGGTAAGAAAAAATCTTGCGTTCACTTTCTTCAGTTTGGCATACTAAGGCCACTGTCATTGAAGATTCAAAAGATTGTCCAAAATCTTTTGGATGAATAATTGGATCCGTAATGACATATGAAATCAACTTAAAAAGAAATGAAGAACACATATTAAGACCAATCCTATGGCACTTTAAGGCCTCTTCAAGCAATAAAGATAAAAGTCAGAAGGAAAACAAGTTCTGAGGAGTCTGAGTCAAATGAGGATGAAATTGCCCTCATGACTAGGCAATTCAGAAAATTCTTGAAATACAGAAAAGGAAAAATGTCTGGGAAAAAGAAGTTTTTCTCAGGTAAGAAAAACTTTTCCTTTCTAATTTCAACAAGAATCACAAACTGACGAAAATATTGTCTGTTACAGTGTGCAACAAATCAGGACAATGAAGGGAAAGTGTCTGAGAACAAGAAAGAAAAGCACAACAAGTTCCAGAAATTTAAGAAGCCAAAGCCATGGTAGCCACTTGGTCTGATGAAGACTCAAGTGAGGAAGAAGAAGAGAAGAAATCTCAAGCTCTGAGAGTGAGGAAGTTTGCTTCATGGCCAACAGCACAGATGAAAAGGTAAATACTTCCTTGAAGACTATACTGTGAAGATTGCAGGATGTGTATGCAGAACTAGTTGAAAGATATTCTGAAATGAGAAAAGAAAAACAAACACATCAAAAAGAAAATTGAAAATCTTTACCATAACCAATCTTCAAACAATAGATCTGTGAACTGGAAACTGAAGTAACAGAATTGCTTGAAGAAAAAGAAAATCTCCTGAACCTAATTGATGATCTAAAGCTTGCCTCTCAAAAGGCCTCCCAAGAATTCAAAAACTAACAGAAAAGCTGGAAATTGAAAAAAACAAGAAAAACAACAGAAAATTGAAGAAATTATACTCTAAAAACCAGCTAAAGGAAAGGGGAGGGTTATCCAAAATTCACAAAAGGCCAAGATAATCTAGAGGCATTGCTAGGATCCAACATGACAACCACATCTCATGGATTAGGATTCAAACAAAAAGAAACCAACAAAAGACAAATCCAGTGAGAAAAAGGGGAAAAACACCACTAATTAATTTTGTCAAGGGTCCTAATCTGAAAAACACTGAAATCCAACAAACAGCAAACAAAACCCCAAACAAAACTCAAAAAAAAATAAAACTCAAAAACAAAAGAAGACGTCAGGTCGACACAGTCCTGACAGGCGACACTAGTCCACAAGAAGAAGATTCTGTGGCTGCTGTGTCGATACCAGTACAGGAGAGGTCGACCTGCTCAACACCAAAAACCATAAAAACTCAACACAAAAATTCAAATAAAAATCTGAAAAATAAGAAAAGGGAAAAGAAATAATCCATGAAAAACCTTGGACCTCCAAGACAACACTTCAAGAAAATTGGACTAATCCTTGGAACCAATGGTATGAAAAATCCTGTTGGTATTATCCTCATTACCCTTATCCAAATTCTGGATGTATCAACACAATCCATGGATTCCAACTCTCCTCTGAACTCAAATTTTCAAATGAAAAACTCCCCTCCTACAAAAAACAAAGATCTTGGTGCTTTCATTCCTAAAAGAAAGAACAAACAGAAAAAGGCTGAAAACACCAAAGTAACAAAACAAAAATCTAAAACAAATCAAATTTGGGTGAGAAAGGATTTGATGTCTTTGTTAAATCATTCTGATGGTCCACTCTGTTTGGGTACCAAAATCTTCTCTCCATTGATCTTTGTGCAGGAAGGTCGTGCACCCAACACCAATGTTTGGTTTCTTGACAGTGGGTGTTCACGACACATGACTGGAGATAGAGCCAAATTTTCCTGTCTAATTGAAAAGGAGGGAGGGTCAGTCACCTTTGGAGGTAAAAATAAAGGAAAGATCTTAGGATCTGGAAAAGTTGGTCAAACTTCTTCAAACTCAGTAGATAATGTTTATTAGTTGATGGTCTTGATTATAATTTGCTCAGTATCAGCCAACTATGTGACAAAGGTCACAAAGTTGTGTTTAAATCTGATTTGTAAAGATAATAGATTCATCAACTGATAAAATCAAATCTTTGGAAAAAGAGAAAACAATGTCTACATGATCAATCTTAATAAAAACTTTTCTGAAAATCTTATTTGTTGCAAATAAAGATGAAATTGCATGGACTTGGCACAAAAGACTTGGCCATGCAAGTTTCAGAACTTTGAATAAATGTTAAGATTGAAACTGGTTTAAGGGTCTTCCTGAATCTTTTTCTAATGTTGAAGGTCAAGTTTGTGGGATCTGTGCTAAGGAAAACAAACTAGGAAATCTTTTAAAACCTTCAATGAGGTACTCACATCTAGGCCACTAGAACTTCTTCACATGGACCTTTTTGGACCAACAAGAGTTCTAAGCTTAAGTGGCAAGAGATATGGGTTTGTAATCATTGATGACTTTACTAGATTTACCTGGGTTATTTTTCTATCCACAAAAGTGATGCATGCCTTGAATTCAGGAATTTCTGTACCACTATCTTAACAACTTATCCATTTAAAATTAAAAACATTTTAACTGATCATGGGGGTGAATTTGATAACACATCCTTTCTGATCTATGTGCTGAATTTCAAATCTTTCACAAGTTTTCTTCACCTAGAACTCCAGAACAAAATGGAGTTGTGGAAAGAAAGAATAGAACTCCTGTGGAAATGGCTAGATTCCTGCTATTAGGAAGTAATCTGCCCAAATCTTTCTGGGCTGAAGCTGTTAACACAGCCAATCATATCCTAATAGAGTTTTGATCAGACCAAAGATCAGAAAAACCCCCTATGAATTGTTGAAAAACAAAAAGCCAAATGTTCTTATTTCAAAACTTTTGGGTGCAATGCTTTGTACACAATAACACAAAGAAAACATTGACAAGTTTGATGCTAAGAGTCAGGAAGCTATCTTCCTTGGCTATTCTGAAGTGTCAAGGGCTTTCAAAGTGTACATTCTAAAAACCAAAAGTTGAAGAATCTCCACATGTTATCTTTGATGAAAATTCCTTTTCCACTAATGATTCTAAATCTTGCAGGGAAAGACAAGACAATGAAGAGGATGACCTCATTGTGGATTCTTCACCAACTGTTGAGGAGATTGACAATAATGAAGAAAACCTGAACAAACTCACCATCTTCAAATGGGTCAGGTAACATTGCTCCAGAAGTGGGTACTTCTCAACAGGTAATTTCTGAAACTCGATATCTGAGAGATCACCCATTAGATAGTGTAGTTGGCAATTTGAATGATAGTGTAAGGACCAGATCATCTTCTTGCAAAATGTGAAGAAGACCCACTAGCTCTAATTTCCCAAATTGAACCCAAGTCAATTGATGAAGCCCTATCCAGTTCTGATTGGATTAATGCCATGCATGATGAGCTTCATCAATTCGAAAGAAATCAAGTATGGGAATTAGTACCTAGACCTAGTGACCAAACAGTGATTGGCACTAGATGGGTTTTCAGAAATAAATTAATGAAATGGTCAAGTAATAAGAAACAAAGCTAGGCTAGTTGCAAAGGGGTATAACCAAGAATTTGGAATTGACTTTGAAGAATCTATGCCCCTGTAGCTAGACTAGAAGCTGTGAGAATTTTCCTTGCTTTGCATCCTCCATGAAATTCAAAGTTTCAAATGGATGTCAAAAGTGCATTTTAAATGATATATAAAGGAAAATGTTTTTGTTGAAAACCTCCTGGATATGAAAATGAAAAATATCCTAACCATATTTTCAAGCTTAATAAGGCTCTCTATGGTCTTAAGCAAGCTCCAAGAGCTTGGTATGACGTTTGAGTTCCTTTTTACTTGAAAAAGGATATTCTAGAGGTAATGTTGATCAAACATTGTTCACAAAAACAGTAAAAAGAAATAATTGTTGTCCAAATTTATGTGATGACATAATTTTGGCTCACAATAAAGGCCTTTGCACCGAATTTTCAAATCAAATGCAGAATGAATTTGAAATGAGCTTAATGGGAGATTTAACATTCTTTTTGGGATTGCAGGTTAACCAAACACATGAAGGAATCTTCATCAGTCAACCAAATATGTCAAAGAGCTACTGAAAAGGTTTGACTTTCAGAACCTCAAACACTCAAGCACACCCATTGCAATAAATGCTAAGCTAGAAGAAGACCCATCTGGTAAGTCAGTAGATCCAAAGACCTACAGAGGTATGATTGGCTCTCTGCTCTACCTTACTACTTCTAGACCTGACATTCAGTTTTGTGTGTGCTTATGTGCTAGATTCCAATCTAATCCTAAAGAAAGTCATATGCTTGCTGTGAAAAGAATTTTAAATATCTTGTTGGAACATGTGACTTAGGAATTTGGTATCTGCTGGTTGCAAGTTAGAATTGTTTGCCTATTGTGATGCTGATTATGCTGGGTGTAAGTTAGATAGAAAAAGTACAAGTGGCTTGTGTGTATTTCTAGGTGGGTGCCTTATTTCTTGGGCTTCTAAGAAGCAACATTCAGTTGCTCTGTCAACTGCAGAAGCTGAATATGTTGCAGCAGGTAGATGTGGAACTCAGATTCTCTGGGTGAAACATCAACTTCTTGATTATAACCAAGATTTAGGGTGTGTACCATCCTATGTGATAACACAAGTGCAATCAACCTTTCTAAAAACCCCATTCAGCACTCTAGAACAAAACACATTGAAATTAGGCATCATTTCTTGAGAGATGAGGTTGCAAAGAAGTCTTTTGAACTCCACTTCATTGAAACTGAAAAACAAATTGCAGACATATTCACAAAACCCTTCCTGAAAATAGATTTTCATCTTTAAGGAGAGAACTTGGTCTTTGCAGGTGTCCACCTTCTTGATTTCTCTCTAGGTTTGGGTTGAGTGTTATGCATTGTCTAAGGGGGAGTTCGTTGCATTTCATAGCTCTTTGCTTCCTTCATTCACATTGTTCATATCTCTCTCACTTTCAATTCTAATTCTTTTTCTTACAATAATTCTCCAACTCTTATTGTGTTGACACTTCAAGGTATATCAAATAGTGACTTGGAGAAGGACAGGTTATACTTGTCTGGAACCTTTCACTATGCGTGAGAACATATCTCCGCCAAGTACTAAGAAGTTAATATGCAATAGTTGAGGGGGAGCTTTTATTGTTCAAAGAGAATTTCTTTTCTGATTTCAAAACTTGCACAGTTTAACTTCCACTTCCTTTGGCAATGAATTCTTCACTCTTATTGCATTGAAGTTACTTGGTATCAAATGGTGATTTGAAGAAGGACAAGTTAGGCTTGTCTGGACACTTTCACTATGCGTGAGAGCTTATCTCCGCCAAGTACCAAGAAATGAATATGCAATTGTTGAGGAGAAGTTCTTGTTGTCCAAGAAGAAAATTTCTTTCTGATTTCAAATTGCATATCTTTATTTTGATGAAAAATGGTTGAAATCATCATCTCAGGGGGAGCTAGAAAATTCACAAGTCATCTTTTTGCAAAATTCAAAAACCTTCTTGCATTTCATCAATTCTTGCATGATGTCCTCATTCTAAAGTCTAGAGTCACAAAATGAACCTTGAGTGATTTATTATATTTTTACTAATCAACTTTCAACTATGTCTCTCAATCCACAGAAATTCAGATCTCTTCCTAGACTAAATAACAATTTGTGCCTTGAACTTAAAACATTTCCTTGTTTGCAACTGATGACTGGATGTATTTGAATTCTATCTCACAAACTCTCCAAAATCTTGTAAAATCCAACAGAGCAATGGCATCTGTGCTGAGAAACTGCACACCTTCACAATGAATGAAGTGCCATGTATGTCATGAGGCATTATTGCTAACTCTGTTCAAAGGGATCAAAATTGAAAATAAATTCAAAACTAAGCAAAATGTGCTATGCTTTTTGATGATGACTGAGTAACTGGAAATATTGGCGTCTACAAAACGTATATTTTCATGTCAAAAGGTCATCATTTACCCCTTTGAGACTTGACAATGACTAAATCTTAAGTATCCAGGGACTATGGTGTGTAAAAAGCACTAGTACTTGAGTGAAAGAGATTTATATCATTTGATAGTTTGTAAAAGAACAAAAATATGAAAATTATTGGAGATTTGTTTAGAAAGAATCATCTTCTTCCTTCATCAAGTTGTTCTTTAAGTTTGTGTTTTACTTTCAACACAATTGTATTTGGTCTAGATGACATCTTTAATTCTTGAAAATTGAGAAACATGGTAGTTTTTGGTTGATTGTTAGATACATTATATCCCTCAATTTATCATCTTGTTGACTCAAGTCTTGGAATGCTAATATCCTGTTGGGAAATTGCTTGAAAAACTTGATTTGTGATGAATTCTTGCAAAATATAACAAATGAATTTTTTAAGCCCCTTAAAAATCCTTGAAATGATAATTCCTCTCATTCTTTATCATTCTAAAGATGTCCCCAAATTCTCAAAAATTTCCTCTTAAAAATTCAAATTTTCATCAAGGTCGTGTCGACACACATTGTGACCCGTGTCGACACACACTCTGGGTCAGGTCGACACACCCTCTTCATGTGTCGACACCCTTGCCAGAATCCTTTTTAGACCATTAGGGTTTATGATTACCCCTTGTTGTTCCTGCGGGACAGTGTACCACTGAAACCCCTTTTGGGCATCAGGTCGACCCGACGACCCTCTTTCTCATTGTTTCCGGCAAGAATCTCCACCATTTTCTCTCTAAATCACATCCACTCTTCAATCCCCTCTCAAATCTTCCATCTTCTTCAATTTCCACTCCAACCCTAGCACCATGGTCCGGAAATTGGGTCCCCGGCGTGGCGCCAGATCAAGGGCCTCTTCCAGGCCAATTCCGGCGGAGGTTGCCGTTGAACAATTTGAAAGAAGAAGAACCAAGAGGAGAAACGATCCTGCTGAGCAACCAGGATCTTCTTCTGCACCTCAGAGAGCTTCCAAGCGAGGTAGAACCTCCACTTCAGGCCGAGGTAGCCATTCTACAAACCCTAGACAAGAAATTCAGGGTTCCCCCTCTGAAGACCCTGAGGAATCCTCCTCTTCTTCTGAATCCTCTGAGTCTCAAGAAGAAGAAATCACCTCAGAGTCTCGTATTGCTGCCAAGCTTATCCTGAAGCCCAGAATTTAGATTTGACAGACAATGAGCTAGCAAACTCATTCCCAGAAATTCGGACCTTATTTGCTTTTCAGTCTTGGTTGATCTTCATTTCAGACTTTCCTATCTTTTACCCAAGATTAGTTCAAGAATTTTACAAGAACTTAAAGTGCACAAAGTTTGGGTACAAGTCTTTGGTCAAAGGAGTCAAATTGATTTACCAACAGACTTAGCTGCCACCTTGTTTCATGCCCCTGATGAAGGTGAAAATTGCAACAAATACCATTTGACCTTCATGAAGCCTACACCCTTCTCACAGCCTACCCTCTGATGAGTCTGATCCCAAACAGACTCATGTCACCAAATACAACACCAATACTTTTTCCCCATCCTTGAGAATTATCCATCACATGTTAACAACCATAATTACCCCTCAAGGTGGTGGAAGGGACAGGTTGACAGAGACACAGAGGTTTATCCTGTATTGCATGAAAAAGGACATCAAGATAAATCTTCATGACATTATCAGATAATGTCTCAGAAACAATTAGAAAGAACCTCAAGAGATCACTCCCCTATGCTGCTCACCTCACATCAGTTTTTGAGCACTTTGGTGTGCCCTTAGCAGGAGAGAAATCCCAAACAATTCCCAAGTCAAACATCTACTGCTTCAAGAACATAAAGAAATTTATGGGATTTAGATTGGAAGACAACCAGATAAGAAGAGGTCCAGTTCTATTTGAAGCTCCGGAAATACAAGAGGACCAGCCTCAAGTCCAAGAGGACCACCCTCAAGAGCAAGGGGATCAGCCTCCACATGTTGAGGGCCAGCCTCAAATTCAAGAGGAACAGCTCTTAGGCCAGAGGATCAAGTCCAATTGCCAGAAGTTCAAGTTCACTTGCCAGAGTACCAGCAATTAGTGGATGAGGATCAGCCTCAACATTCTCCTGAAGGTGACATTCTAGCTAATAGCCCTATCTCACCTCATTTTGAGCCCTCCTCATCCATTCCCCCTGACCTTGAACCTCCCACTTCCAAGCTTCAACTTCTTCTGGTGGGTCCTCAATTCCACCAGAATTGTTCTCCTTCCTTAACTCCAAGTTTGATACTTTGAACTCCTCAATTCATACAATGTCCGAAAGGTTGAAGTGAGGATCAAAAGGTTAGAAAACAGAGTTTCAGCTAATTTCATTGAGCAGAAGGCAGCATCAGACTATGCAGCTCAAAGATTCAATAGGCTCATTGGATCCCTAGCTGATGCCTCAGAAGATCTGAAGGAGCACCAGCAAAAGCTAGAGATAGTTCTCCAGGGAATTTTGGCAAATTCCCAAGCAGATGTCTTCAACACCACAGAGACCCTCTCTCAGCTGAACATGACAAGGTGTGCCTTTGCTCACCTAGCTGATGACTTGGAGAGCATGAAAAACTTTAATGTTCACTTGGACAATCAGATTTCAGAACTGAAAAAGGAATTCAAGATCTTGTCCAGACCTGGATGGTCAGTTGGTTCTTCATCAACCTCACAACCAATTACAGAAGATCTACACAGAATCCAAGACAATTTGATGGAGAACACCAATCGAATGGAACATTTTCTACACACCAAGCTGACAACAATCCATGAGCAGATGAAGTCTAGCATGGCTTCCATGGAGAAGAGGATGTCAGACATAGAGACATTCCTCCTCCTCTTCCTCCTCCTCCTCCACCTTCTACTTAATGTAATCTTGTTTTGATGATGTCAAAGGGGGAGAAGAAAGAAAGAAAGAATGAATGAAAAATATTGTAATGTTTTGGGAAAAAAATGAATGAACTTGATGTAATGTGTTTCTGAATTGAAATGAATGAAATGTTTGTTTGCTTGTCTCAATGAAACTTGTTGTGTCATTGTGAATGAAAATCTTTGTGTTTGAATACTTGTTAAGTTGCTTGACTTGTGTGTACAAAAATCTTAATTCAAGTAACATTGTGTTTCACAAATGCACCATCAATTGTTACTGAAAATTTCAAAAAGTCTTTGACAAGTATAAACAAAAAGAAAACAAAAATTTTGAATAACAAAAATTGCTTAAAATCACACTTCATCAAAACCACATTGAAATATGGATTTAATGTTGCCATCATCAAAAAGGGGAGATTGTTGGGTTGAGTGTTTATTTACACTATTTCCCTCCTATTTTGATGATGACAAGAAGTGTTTTCAAAAGCAATTCAAATGAAACATGTCAAATTTATCATACCTGAAATCAATGTCAAAAAGCATGTTTTAAATCACAGTTATCATTTATATTCATGATAAATCTTTTATCTAATGATACATGTGCTTTACATTTCAGGAACAATTTTTTCTATGAAAGTGTGTCGACACACCTCTCATGGTGTCGACACAAGGCCTCAGGTCCCAAGGCAGAAAATAGACAAATTTGCTAAAGTGTGTCGACACCATTGAGTCTCAGGTCGACAGGGACCCAGTTCCCAGAACAGCCAGTTTGAAGAATTTGGGACAGGAGGTCGACACACTCTCAAAGCAGGTCGACACAGGACACCTTTCCAGAAGCTCAAGCTGTCAACTTCCAGACAAGTGTGTCGACACCAGTTGGGTTGTGTGTCGACACCAAAGGTCTACCAGAGACCATGCTTCAGCCTTCACTCAGTGTGTCGACACAGCCACCAGGGCAGGTCGACACACTCCATCAAGATTCCAACTTATCTGTATTGCTTGCCACGTGTCTTTCTAGGGCGATCAGAATCTTCTAGGAACGCGTGCCCTTGTACCCCAAAAGGGTATCTTTGGAATCCTAAGGCTATAAAGGTCTTTTCGGCCAGCCTTCACATCAGTGAAGTGACCCAACTCTCTTAGAGCCTCCAAAAAGCTCCTGGCGGGCAAAAGAGCTCGTGTCTCCTTCCTCTGCTCTCCAAGTGCTTCCAGAAGACCAATTTCCACCAATTCAAGGTGTGGGAATTGGAATTTGATTCCTGAAGACTCCTCTGAAGCATTCCAAGGAGGCAGATCCTGTATAAGACTTCTTTGGTGAAGAATTCGAGGAAGATCCAACTTCTCAGATTGCAGAGCATCGACTTGGACTTCAAGCTTCACAAGTTTCTTCCCAATTCAAACTTCTACAAGGGAGTACACTGAAGAACGAAGCCTTTCAATACAATTTATCTTTTCTTCTGTTCTTCTGAGATATCTTTTGAGATTATGCAAGTGCTTCTGCATAACTCTCTTTAGAGTTCTCAAATTTCGACTAGATCGTTGCTAGAGGATCTTAGTCTTAAGTTGGTGTCTAGCAAGTTTTAGTGTGAGCTTTGTGCTCAAATTGTGTGAGCATTGTGCTCAGGTTGTTGTGAGCCGTCGAGCTCGGTTTGAGTTGTCAAGCTCAAGGTTGGTTTGAGCAGTCTTGCTCAGTGTTTCTAGAGTAGTCTTGCTCTAGAGGCGTGTGAGTTGTATGCTCTGAAGTGTTGGAGTTGTTAGGCTCCTTTGGGTGTGTAGCCCAGTTGTGTTAGTGAAGCCTCACGGGTTGGTGTGAGGGGTGGATGTAGGAATCACTTGGGTGATTTCCGAACCACCTAAAAAATCCTTGTGCATTTGTCTTCTGTGGTTTGATTGATTCATCCGCTAGATGCTTGCATAGGATCCGTCTTTAATTCACTTGATCAACTTGCTTCACATCTAAGTTTTTCAACTCACTCAAATCTAATCAGATCTGTAGTTTTTCACTGATAACATTGCCTCTGATTCTAAATAGTTTTCAAATTACTTAAGCTTCCGCAAAAGTGGCTAAGATCTATTCATCCCCCCCTTCTAGATCCTTTCCACACATTCATTTCGATCCTTCAGGCAAGACTCTCCCAAATCCTCTCAATCATACGCTGAGTGGACTCTTCAGGGTCCTCTCCTCCACCACCCCAATCCCTTCTATCAGTCATCTCAACTTCCTGCACAAATAATATATCAATTGCGAACAAAACCGGTCATTACAAAACTAGAGTCAGCTACCAGCAGTGTACAAATATAGAAATAAGGCTATATAATTTCTCAGTTCCTTTATATTTACACGGACCTCGCTCTGATACCAACTGTGACGGAATGCCTCGTTTAAGCCCGTTAAACCATTAACGAACTTGAACCGAGTCTGCCTCCCGCGATCGGGTCGTAGCCTCGCAAGGGACACCACGCACGAGTCCGTGAAAACAGAAGGAACACACTTGTTCACATATATGATTCACCATTTCATATATAATGTACAAGATTTACATAGCCAAATTTCAACAAAAGTACAAGAAAGTACAGAAGCCTGGGGCATACCCCGAGGTAAACTGGCACAACTGAGGAAAGAAACTACACTGCTACGGAAGCTACACTGCTGGAGGCGCTGGCCCAACACCGCTACGACGCGGCCCTGAACTGGAAGACGGTAACGAAACCTCCTCCTCGCCTTCGCCTGTGGGGAGTAGGGGTGAGCCTCACTAGTCACTGGCTCAGTAGGAACTCCCCCAACTCGAGCAAACCATTCACAAGTACGGAAGCAGTAGACTATACTAGCAATTTATAGCACAACCATGTAGGTTATTAAAGCAATAAATATACTTACCATTTTCCGACTATATTAAACAAAGTAAATAAATAAACGGCAAAACTTAATCACGTGTACGAGCTAAAGTAGGGATCGCCACACTCGAGCCACGTAGACTGGTTCGCGACACCAGTAACTGACTCGGACAAACAACACAGGTCTGCCTCTCAGTCTCGCAGCCACGGACGAAAGGTCCAGCTGCCGCTCCACGTGGAAAAGTCAAACAATTGTGGAGACCAACTAAACACCACTCTTGCGGACACACAGCCGCAGGCCATGCCTGGCACCTCTAGGGTCTCTGGCCGGAGCACCCTAGAGTGAGGCATTGGAAAGAACTAGCTGGGGACTAGTGTCGACTATCGGTGTCCGTACTCCCAACTAAGAGTGCGCTACAAGTGACTAAAAACAAACTCAGAGTCACTGTCCCACTGTCGTCTTTCCCTCAGCCGGACGTACAACTCAAACAAAGGAGTGAGGGTGTCCAGGACATACGACACAGACCTCGACGGTACAACACAAGTACCGGGACAAGCCCCGAACTAACAGCCTAGCTCACAGAGAACCTGGGGCACCCAACTGGAGAGGAAAGCATGGTAGGCGTCGTACTACCTGCCATGCACACAAAACCACGTGCGCACTGCACAAACCACGTGAAATCTCACGATATTCACAAGTACCGACGTTCCACAACACGTGAACACAACATGTCTCGCGTGCATACCATGCCAACACATAAACCACTAGTTAGCTCCGTAACCAACATGCTAGCCTTGTAAACATGTGCTCCTAGAGCGCCACAGGTGCCAATGCACCACACGGTATTACCAAATACATTGAATAACAATAATCGGATAATCATATCACATATGCCATTCAGACCACTCGGCTGTGGTCGCGACATGGGCCTGTGTCGCCTTCAGAACGCGACGGCCCGATATGGCGCGTTCATCACATGAACGCGACGTACAAACATGTCACGTTCCCCACCTGAACGCGACGGGTCGACCTGTCACGTTCATATCGCGACAGGGGGTTCCGTTGCCTTCACAGGCGGAACCCTAATCCGGGATACTTTCCACAGATTACCACCCTACGCTATGCAAACCACCCTTAATTCATGTTTTTCATGCTTTTGTGAGTCCCTAGTCATGGTATCTATTGTTGGAAATGCAAATAACAAGTCGAACGTTTGTCACCCATGATCTACAGCCTAAAAACGGGAGGAATTACCCTACCTCCACGAAGAACACGCAACACGGCAATTCCACGGCATTTCTCCCGCTCCACGCGAACTCCCCGCGGTGAGAACACGCCAAACCGCAAGCTTCCACGCCGAAACACCCCAGGAAACCCGCGCAGCACCTCCCCCTAGCCAAACAGAGCATACCGTGCTCTATTCTGGCCAGCAGGGTTTAAGCACCGTTTGCGGTTAAGAACGCGATGGACCACTCCGTCGCAACCTCATCGCGACAGACCTGGGCGTCGCCTTCCCAAGGCTAACGTTTGCAAGTCGCCCAGCGCGTGACACGCGGCGCACATGCAGACGATCGCAGATCCCTGGCGGTTTCCAGAACGCGATGGGCATGGCGGTCGCGTTCACAATGCGACATCCCTCTCTATCGCGTTCACAGACAGAGAATTCCAGGGTGCTATAGGCCCAAACTATCCGCCCAATAAGCTCCAAAAACACATGTACACACCGAACACATGACACATTGGCCTCACAAGCGCTGAACACAAGATCCACAAGGATGCGAAAAATGCGCGACGTTACAAGAAGAGTCCATCCCTGGGACTCAATATGATTTGCTCAAGCACCTAGACAAGATGCTGCCGGGATATCTATACTAGAATTAATCAAAAGGTCGCTGGTAGATCAAGAGACCTCATGCAGTACCTTCAAAAGGTGATGGTAAATGAAGACTTACCAGTCACACAAATTAGCTCCGTCTTGACCCCCACAAGCCACATCTTGCCATAGAGTTCCATGAACATGGGTTAGCACATGTGGAATCTCAACGGTATGCTTTATGCCTAACAATTAAAGTCAACGAAACCCACGTGTCCCAATGTGTCACGTCCCGAGAATTACACAGCGGATATTATTGATTAATTAAGTCGATATCCCGATACGTGGACAGTCGGCAAATAAGCCTCTAGCTTGCACGCACTAAATGTGTATCAACACAACATCATAATAGGGCTCAAATGTTGAACTCAATAAAAACTGTATTCAATTTCAACTCAACTTATAAAATTGGAACTAGTACAAGACTGAGACACAAATAAAAAGGAAAGTACATTTACCCCTCACTTCCTACTATAGGTTCTACTCTCAAAATAAACTACAAAAACTAGACTCATAATTGGGACGCTCATCACTCGGATGCATTCCCATCCTCGACTTGCTCTTCCTCTTGAACTTCATAGTCACCTAGATTGGGAAAAGGTAGGGGATGAGCAAACTACCCAGTAGGATTTATATCTCAATGTGCGGGCAATGATATAAGTGATTAACATTTTAAACTAGGCAAGTATGATGAATGATATGCAAGTACGAACAAAACTCATTAAAACATGATATATAACACGCTGGATAGAGTGAACAGATAGAATAAGATTTTTGAACAGGTGCCAAGAAAGAACTAGCAATAGATCACTTTGCACAAGCACGCAAGATTTCACTTGATGTCAATAGTTTTCAAGAAAGCAAGATATCACTAGTTGCAATAAATGCAGGATGGCCATATCACGCAAGCAAGCAAGCAAGATTGCACAAGCACGTTCAAGTAACACTAATCAGGCACGTAGACACCAATGTACACCAAGAAAGATCCATCAAGAATGTACCCCAGGACACGTGTATGTGGTTATGTATCAAACATTCAACAAGCAAGAAAGTACTCCAGCGCAGATGCAACGCCAGTAATCATATACCCCATGGTTAACAGTATATTTATGACTCGTCGTCATTGGGGCTAGACTGGAGCCCTTGGACACACTCCATGCCCTGTCAGCCATCTCATGTAAAATTTTAAATGTAGACACCACAGTCATAAATAATGGCCAATGAGAGTTTCAAAAAGTAAGCATGTGTAATGTCATGTTCATGATGATGATGAGAAGAAATAAATAAATTGAACATGATTCCATGAGGACAATAGTCAAAAGATAAATTCGGCAGCTGAATGATAGATTTACAATTTTGTTCAATCTTTACATTAATGGCTTTAGTCTAGATGGCAATTCACACTCACGAGAATAAGGAGAGAAGGAAGTGCACGCCCTAGATGTATAAGTGTGTAGAGATGCACCTGTGTAAATTCACAATTCGTCGGTCTCAAACTCTCGGAAAACATAACATGATGGTAGCAATGAACAATGCATTAGTACAAATGAGTTTACAAGATTTTAAGATAAATATTATCACTTAAAGCAAGCTAGAATGGTAACAAGAGTAAATCACAAGTTTCACGTATGATCATATCATTAAGAAAGTAATTAGAATAATATTCATGTAATTAAGGATTTTTCAATGGGTTAACACTTTTAAGCCATTAAATAGACATTATGTAATGAACAGACCAAAAACATGCAATATCTTGTAAAGGTAGTGTCGACACAACCCATGCTGTGTCGACACCATGCTTCAAACACAAAGCAAAAACATAAAAAACTGGTCAAGTAGTGTCGACACTAGTTCAAGTAGTGTCGACACTAGAGACAGGTTCCAGAAAACCTTCTGGAAAACATGGGACAGTGTGTCGACACTAGATGAGGTAGTGTCGACACTAGATCAGTTTCCCAGAACTTTCTGGGAAAAACTGGGACAGTGTGTCGACACTAGATGAGGTAGTGTCGACACTAGATAGCTTTCCCAGAACACTTCTGGGCTGTTTTGGGACAGGATGTCGACACTAGATGAGGTAGTGTTGACACTAGAGAGCTTCTCAGAACACTTTCTGGGCTGCTTTGGGACAGTGTGTCGACACTAGTGAGGTAGTGTCGACACTACTGCCCTCCATGACAAAACATATGGTCAAGGTGACCCGAAAAAATGTCTCATGCAGCGATTCACTTACCCATCTTATAACTCTCAACTAATGACATTTAGATAAAACGTTCAACATGAAGATGACGAGGACAACTAGTAGAAGAACTTTGATTTTGGGGTTTGATCTAATTCCATCTCAAATCCCGATAAAACATATGAAGAACAGAAAGTCAAGTGTAGCCCGAAATCCCAGTATCATGCAGTGACTCTCTTCTTAAGCCTGTAACTCTCTAACAAGACGTTTGGATAAAACGTCAACATAAAAGATGATCGTGACTTCAATTATAAAAACTTTCATGAAGGAAGTTTAGTCAAATTCAGTCTCAAATCACGTGCATAATAAGAAGAATGGGAAAAACCCTAACAGTGCGCGACTTTCGAAAAAAACATTATAACTCAAAATATATTCATTAGAATTCGATGAAACCAGTGGGAAACGAAAGTTAACTTGATGCTCTACACCTGGTATAGTATATATTAAGGTTGGGCCGAGAAAACCTACCTTCTGGGTTGAAGAAGTCTCATTTTTCCAGAAAACCCGAGTTCAGACACTCGGAGGGAAACCGCTTATGCCGTGTATACTGCATGGAATTTGAGAATTCCACTTGGGTTAGAACGTAGCCTGACCCTCTTTCCAGGGGTATAAGCCCTGCAAGGTTTGGTTTAGGTTGACTCACCTTTGGTCGACTTCAAGATGATGGTCTGTGCAGGTCGCAGCGGACGACGGGGAAGAAGAACGACTTGGTGTGGATGATCTCCTGCTCCCCAGCCACCAAGAACTTCTCCACACGACCCCAGCAAGTTCTAAAACTCGTTCTAGGTTTGTGAAGAGTATTTAAGCAACCATGGTGTCTTAGGAGTCCTATTATAACTAGGAAAGTTAAGCTGCAATTGACAGGGCAGTTTCCTATCTTTTGAGGATTCCTTCCTCCCTTAGAGTGTGTGAGGCTTTAGGAAACCTCTCACCATAGATAGGCACAAATTTGGGTTGCCAAGAATGCATGATTGCATCCCAATTCAACTCAAATTGCCTCTTTCTAATTTCAGCCTATTTAGAGTTACGAATCCATGCATTTTCTAGCTTTATTTGATTATTGGGCCAATGATGTCCATTGACCCGCTTATGATATTGGGTCATAATATATAATGATGGAAGTCCCTCCAACACTTTTATTTAAATTTGATTTCTTTATATACTAAAATTTCCGGGGTGCTACACCCTCCCCCACTTAAGAGAATTTGGTCCCAAATTCATGTATAGCAAGTTATTGTACAAGTGAGTGTACTTACTTGTGAATAGCTCCGGAAATCTTTTGCGCATTGCTTCCTCGGTTTCCCACGTGTCGTCCTCATCCATGCGTTGATTCCATCTAAACCTTACTAGTGGGATAACCTTGTTCCTTAGTTAGCGCAGTTCCGGTCCACATCTTAATTGGCTTCTCTAGATATGTTCCGTCTTTGTTGAACTCCAGAAGCTCGTATTCTATAACATGCCATGGATCTCGTACATACTTTTTCAACATGGATATGTGGAACACATTGTGTATTCCATCCATTTGCGGTGGTAAAGCGAGACGATATGTCACTTCGCCGACTCTTTCAAGGATTTCGAAAGGCCCGACAACCTTGGTGACAACTTTC
>JACBKR010001428.1:0-52278 GCA_014218235.1 Colocasia esculenta | reverse complement strand
GAGAAAAAAAATAAGAAGAGAAGTTGAGAAGAAGATTGTAGAGCACTACCTCCTTGGCTTCATACTTCATTTGTACAAGACATCAAAAGGTAAAAAAAGTGTGGTCCCTTCCCTCCTTGATTGGCCACCAAGTTGAATGTTAGTCCTTTTTATGTATGACCCTTGATCAGTGACTGTACTTCTTTTGCCTGCATATTTGTGTTCTGATGCAATTCTGCCTCAAGAAGGAAGTAAGTTAATCCTTCTCCTTTCAACCATTTTGTTGCATTATTTAGCCACTCATTTTTTTGCACATGCCTCTACCTTCGCATTTATAGCAAAATGACTGTTGTTAAAAGTTGAAGACATTTTTAATTTGTATGATTTCTCGAAACTTATAGTTCAGTTTCCCTAAATAACTTGAACGACATGATATTTGATGTTGTTATATAGGATCCTCATATTTGCACTTGGATGACATAGATCTAAGAAGTAAGCAATAACACATATTTGCAAATTTGGCACTCCATTCAATGTAGATTAGGAACGACATGATATTGATGTTGTTGTTATATAGGATTCATGTATGTTATTTGATAGATCTTGTGTGTTTCAATGAAGTATTTTATAACTCCAACTCTTATCCTTGCAGGTAAAAAGATTGTAAGCAAAACTTTACACATGCACTTTCTTTGTCTCATTTAGATTTATATGTTTCAACTAATGAGTCTTCTGAATTGGCATTGTCGGGTGAAGTTTTGGAGATAGACAAATGAGAGAATAATCAGTCAGTCCCTACATTTGAGGGACTTAGTTTTAGGTCCCTGACTTACATAGTTTTCTAAAGTAGATAAGTATCTAACTACATAGTTTTCTAAAGGAGTAAGGGACCTAAAATGAGTCCCCCCAAAATAGGGATTGATTGGTAATTCTCCTTTGATAAATTTGTAAGGACACTTGATTTGACAAATAATAGAATAGGTATGATCCATCTTCAGCTACTACATCAAGTTTCTAATTCTAATCCTTTATAAGAACTATTCACCATTATAGGCAATTCATTACTCAACATCTGGATTCAGTGAAGTAAATATATGCCATTTAACAGGGATTTGCACACATCCAAAAAACACCTTTGTTCTTTATCCTCATGAAATTCAATATTTCCATAGTAGCAAAAACATTTTTCTGTCAGTTAGAGTTGTGGATAAATGTGTTGACTCTATAGATACCCATATGCTCTATAAGAACACTTGATTTCACATGGTTTGTAATGAATAATCCTGAAGATAGGCAAATTTATAAAAAAACATGTATTAGATAAGCAACATTGAAGTTATGATGTCTTGTATTCTAATAAATTCTTAAATCCTAAGTAGCTGGTATAAAAAGATATTATAATTTCATGGGGCTAATAGATGTACATTTGGTTTTGATGAAAAAAAGTTATCACATTCAAAATGTATTTGCACTTTCATAGGATTCATTCATTATTTAGAATTTCTAAGTAGTTTCCTTCGTTCTCTTAAAGAACTTATTAGTATATTGTAGAACATGAAATTATCCTTCTGTCAAGCATTATGTTATGTTGAATCACTCTTATATTTTACCCTTATTTTTTAGTGATAACAAAACTTATGATTAATTAAATATTATTAAATATATTTAATATCATGTTCTCCTAATAAATATAAATTTATGGTACTATCGCTGTGTGATTTGCACTAAAAAGCTAAATCGATGTCCATTCAATATACATTGATTTTAGTTCACAAAGTGCCACATCGATTTACTTGAAAATATGGATTTCATTGCAACATCGATTTACTTGAAAACATAGATTTGCCTCTCACATCGATTTGATAAGTGAGAACATCGATTTGGTCTCACATCGATTTCAATCTCACATCGATTTCATTAGTGAAACATCGATTTCACTCTCACATCGATTTCAAAATGAGAACATCGATTTGGTCTCACATCGATTCGATAAGTAAAACATCGATTTAACCAGAACATCGATTTCATAAGTTAAACAACGATTTGATCGCTGCATCGATTTCATAAGTGAAACATCGATTCATTTCAAACATGGATTTGATCACTCAAACATCGATTTGCTTTCACTCAAATAACGATTTGATTGTTGTAACTATTCGATAAGTGAAAACAACGATTTGCTTATACATCGATTTGCCCATATTTATAATAATGATTTGCTTTCACTTAAGCATCGATTTTGTCCAAACATCGACTTCATATAAACATCGATTTCTTAAGTCAAACAACGATTTGAGCCCAGAAATGATTTCAACTTAATCATCGATTTCCTTTATACTCTGATGTTTCAAATTCGTTGGCGGCTAATGAAAAGTCAAATATATTTCTGTTACGTAATCTTATATCTTTCTGACAGATGATCTTTTTGTCTCATAAGATCTCTTCACTCTTGTCAGTCAAAAAGGGCTTAGCTACTACTTCTGGGTGGCAACAGGAAACATAGAGGTATGAACCTTTTTGACAGAAACACTCTTTTATCTAACACTTTCGTCTATGCTTGCAAACCTCGTAGATCACAAAATATCAGAAGAAAGAGAAGATGAGCACGGCTAGAACTCCAACGGATTTGTTCAAGCCTCTCATATAAAAGATGAAGCAAAGGTTGAAGAACAGAGAGAGTTTTCCTGAAGATCTTTGAAGGAGTGTACATCTTGTGAGGCACCTGAACTCGAAATACACTCAAAGGAATAGAGAGAAAGAGCCCGAGTCTAAGAAGAAGTGCTCAAGCATCTAAAGTCTTCAAGCTTCAAGCTCCTCTCCTCTCTTCACTCTCTCTATGGTCATTGTAAATCTGGGGGAGAGTCTGTGGCTGAGAGCTAGAGTTCTTAGTGTTCATCTTGTAATAGCTCTCAGTCTGTTCTTTCTTTTCTAAGAAAGATCTTTGTCCAGCTGTAGGACTATATACTGTGTAGAACCTAGCTGGGGTTTAAGTCTAGCAGAACCGCACTGGAGTTTGTACCAGGAGGTTGGCTTCTTGACCTGTAATAGAAGTGGGCTACCTTCTTGCCCGGGAAAGAGAAGAAGACCAGCTGGGGTGCTAGGTGTTGTATTGTCCGTGAGGGGGACTGTACCCTTGGTTAGTGAAATCCCCCTCTAGTTAGCTTGGGGACTGGATGTAGGACTTCCATGTGGAAGGGCCGAACCAAGATAAATTCCTTGTGTCCTTTGTGTGATTGTTTATTTGCTTCCGCATTGCTACTCTCTATCACACTTAACTAACCAAACTTTCAAGTGATAATTTTCTGTGTTTAAGTTTCTATTTCATATTTCAGAAAAACCTATTCACCCCCCCTCTAGGTTAGCTTGCTGCCGTACCAAAAGGGGCCAACAAGTGGTATCAGAGCGAGGTTCTCTGATCATTCAAGAAGATCCAACGATCTTAGAGAAGATCCATGACAGCTCAAGGATTTGCTGAAGGTCAATCAGTCATCAGACCTCCACTCTTCGATGGAGAGGATTACCAATACTGGAAATGAGAATTGAATGCTTCATTCGAGGCACAGACTTTGATCTATGGCAGGTAATAGAGGTAGGTGATTTTGTCGTTGTCCCTGCTGCAGGCACTACTTCCATTACAACAGTTGATAAGAATAAATTATCTCTAAATTTTAAAGCAAAGAACTATTTATGTTGTGCTTTATCTAAAAAGGAATTTAGTAGAGTATCTGCATGTAAATCTGCTAAAGAAATGTGGGATAAACTGCAGATAACTTATGAAGGAACAGATAAAGTAAAACAAACTATGATAGATATTCTTGTTTCACAATACAAACAATTTAAAATGCTTCCAAACGAAAACATTACTACTATGTATAATAGATTTTCAAGCATAGTAGTAGGTTTAATTCTCTTGGTAAAACTCTTTCTAATGAGGAAACCATTAGAAAGATACTTAGGTCTTTAACTCTTTCATGGACACCTAAGGTAACTCCTATTGAAGAAGCCCATGACTTAACCAAACTTTCTATTGATAACTTAATAGGTTCCCTCATGGCACATGAAATTAATATAGAGCGACTATCTGAAAGCTCACAAAGAAAAAATGTACTAATGCTCTTAAAGTTGCAGCTGCTCCTTCCACTTCTTCTTCTTCTAGTTCCAAAAATGCAGATTCTGAAGACAGTGACATAGATAATGTACTGTCTAAGCTTCAGAAAATTCTCAAGAAGAAGAAAAATGGATCAAGAAGGATTCAAAAGAAAGAGAAAAAGGAGAAAGAACCAGTCTGCTATGAATGCAGAAAACCTGGACATCTGAGACCAGATTGTCCAAGAATTAAGAAGACTGGTCAGCCAGAAAAATCTAAGAAGTAGCACAAGAAATTCAAAAGAAAAGCCATGGCGGCTGCTTGGGAAAACGAAGAGACCACAAGCTCAGAATCATCAAGCTCAGAATCGGAGAAAGAGCAGGTAAGTCTAGCCCTCATGGTAGGACTAGATAAGGTACATTCTGACCTTTCTTTTAGCTCTTGCACTAATTCAGATCAGAATCTGAAGACTTAGAAGAAGTCTTTAATGAACTATATGGAAAACATAAAACTGTTGTAAAAGAATTAAAGAATCTGAAAAACAACACTATTTGCTTAGAAAACACCAATTCTGATCTTAAATCCAAATTGGAGCAGCTAGAAAATAATTAAAGGATAGTAAAGATAACATTTATCTTTTGAATGAAGATTTAAAAAATGAGGACAATGAAAAATTAGAGTTTGAAGAAAAATTAAAAACTCTAACTGAAGAAAATCTTTATTTAAAAGAATCAGTTAGGAAGTTAACTAAATAAAAACATCTCTAGCTCTATGTTTAAATTGATCAAAACCAGGAAACAATAAACAAGGTCATGGATACAAACCTCCTGAAAAAGGAAAACAAGTCATAATTCCTGAAAAAATATCCATTACCAAAATTTGTAAAAGAAACCAAGTTGCCTCAGAAAAAGGCCCCTGTAAAAGAAAAAGTTTCCAAAAATTGTGTTCTAAACAGACATCATAAAAATAATAAGAACTGTAAAATAGATTATATTCATTGTTGTTCTCATTGCAATAAATTAGGACACACAGTAAACACCTGCACAACAAGGCACCTAGTATGGATCCCGAAAGAATATTTTTATGCATCTAACCATCAAGGACCCAAAAAGATTTGAGTACCTACTTCTGAATAGTTTATTTGCAGGATAGCCTTGGAGCATCATGAACAAAGGATTCTCAAGGCACTGGTGACTGCCAACTCTTCATCCAACTCATATCTGAAGAGGGAGTAGTCATTAATTTATTTTTAAATTTTAATATTACTAACAATTATTTGCAAGTCTCATTCAGGGGGAGCATACACTAAGGAGGAGTTATTCATTATCGTCTATTATAATGAATGCATGGTAAGATCCTTCCTTTTTGGTTAGTGACAAAAAGGGGGGAGAGTATGCTTTGTCTATGAATTTTCTGTATTTTCTACGCCTTAAGTTTTGTTTTGTCAGAAACTTCTCATAAATTTTGTTATCACCAAAAAGGGGAGATTGTTGAACCACTCTTATATTTTACCCTTATATTTTGGTGATAACAAAAATTATGATTAATTAAATATTATTAAATATATTTAATATCATGTTCTCCTAATGAATATAAATTTATGGAACTATCGTTGTGTGATTTGCACTAAAAAGCTAAATCGATGTCCATTCAATATACATCGATTTTAGTTCACAAAGTACCACATCGATTTGCTTAAAAACATGGATTTTACTGCATCATCGATTTACTTGAAAACATGGATTTGCCTCTCACATCGATTTGATAAGTGAGAACATCGATTTGGTCTCACATCGATTTCAGTCTCACATCAATTTCAGTAGTGAAACATCGATTCACTCTCACATCGATTTCATAAATGAGAACATCGATTTGGTCTCACATCGATTCGATAAGTAAAACATCGATTTGACCAGAACATCGATTTCATAAGTTAAACAACGATTTGATCGTTGCATCGATTTCATAAGTGAAACATTGATTCACTCCAAACATGGATTTGATCACTCAAACATCGATTTGCTTTCACTCAAACAACAATTTGATTGTTGTAACTATTCGATAAGTGAAAACAACGATTTGCTCATACATCGATTTACCCATATTTATAATAACGATTTGCTTTCACTTAAGCATCGATTTTGTCCAAACATCGACTTCATATAAACATCGATTTCATAAGTCAAACAAGATTTGAGCCCAGAAATGATTTCAACTTAATCATCGATTTCCTTTATACTCTGATGTTTCAAATTCGTTGGCGGCTAATGAAAAGTCAAATATATTTTTGTTATGTAATCTTATATCTTTCTGACAGAAGATCTTTTTGTCTCATAGGATCTCTTCACTCTTGTCAGTCAAAAAGGACTTACCTACTACTTCTGGGTGGCAACAGGAAACATAGAGGTATGAACCTTTTTGATAGAAATACTCTTTTATCTAACACTTTCTTCTATGCTTGCAGACCTCGTAGACCACAAAATAGCAGAAGAAAGAGAAGATGAGCAACGGCTAGAACTCCAACGGATTTGTTCAAGCCTCTCATATAAAAGATGAAGCAAAGGCTGAAGAATAGAGAGAGCTTTCCTAAAGATCTTTGAAGGAGTGTACATCTTGTGAGGAACCTGTACTCCAAATACACTCAAGGAAAAGAGAGAAAGAGCCCGAGCCCAAGAAGAAGTGCTCAAGCAGCTAAAGTCTTCAAGCTTTAAGCTCCTCTCCTCTCTTCACTCTCTCTGTGGTCAGTGTAAATCCGGGGGAGAGTCTATGGCTGAGAGCTAGAGTTCTTAGTGTTCATCTTGTAATAGCTCTCGGTCTGTTCTTTCTTTTCTAAGAAAGATCTTTGTCTAGCTGTATGACTGTATACAGTGTAGAACCTAGCTGGGGGTTTATGTCTAGCAGAACCACACTGGGGTTTGTACCAGGAGGTTGGCTTCTTGACCTGTAGTAGAAGTGGGCTGCCTTCTTGCCCGGGAAAGAGAAGAAGACCAGCTAGGGTGCTGGGTGTTGTATTGTCTGTGAGGGGGACTGTACCATTGTTTAGTGAAATCCCAAGAGATTGCTTGGGGACTGGACGTAGGACTTCCATGTGGGAAGGGCCGAACCAGGATAAATTCCTTGTGTTCTTTGTGTGATTGTTTATTTGCTTCCACATTGCTACTCTCTATCACACTTAACTAACCAAACTTTCAAGTGATAATTTTCTGTGTTTAAGTTTTTGTTTCAGATTTCAGAAAAACCTATTAACCCCCCCTCTAGGTTTGCTTGCTACTGTACCAAAAGGGGCCAACAAGTTTAAATTTGATTATTCTTTGATAAAATCCTTTAGTTGCATGGTTAGAGTTAAGGTTATCATAATCCATTAATGTGGAATAAAAATTTTAGAATAAACATGAATTCACCTTCATAACCAATGGGTTAATATAATAGATCAATTAAGTATCAAATAAATGTACTTTGACATATGAATGTAATAGAAAGTACAATGTATATGGAGAGCGTCATACCTGCTTCATAAAAGTGCATGCACTAGAAAGTGGGACATCTTTTCAAAGAAAAATGATAAAATAAAGCATTCGTTGGAGTGTATTTATTCTAGGAAAATCCTAAAATAGAAAAATCCCAAGGTTAACATGATTCTTTTATCAAATCACTTTCTGTTAACCCGAAGATAGATCATGTTAACAATAACCTAACACCCAACCAAGTACACGACTAAACCCTCAACAAAACATTGCTGATCTAGACTGATGAACGTCAACAATAGACTTGATGATTAACGAATTATCCTCTAACAGAAAATGGCTTATATCCTCTCTAGTTTTGGTATATTTATCTCTTCTTATTCATCACTTTTTTACCCCAAAATGACAAGCCATAGTTTCTTTACAGCACAATTGTGAACATGTTGCATAGATGTCATCGTCATAAGTTGACTAAGCTCCAAAAGGTGAAAAAGTAACAGGTAGAAAATTAATCCCATCTTAAATATGGTTCAAACCTAGAGTGAGAACTTGCAACTTGAATTGCATTTATCATATGAAAAGTTAGCTCACATATTGTTATTCGAACACACTAGGCACTCCATTCAATGTAGATGTGTCACACACTTGGCAATTACATAGTACATATTTACATATTTTTATCCCATGAAAGATGGTATATACTTCATGCTCAATCAACTCAACCCATGATCTTGAGATGAATGATCCAAATCATTCAAGTAGGCACAAGTCAAATAGATTCTTCAAACAAAACCTATCATTGCTAGGTGTGATGAATTTCCTATATTGGGCACTAAAAGCAATCAAGCATGCAATGTAAGGAAGTACATCATAGGCCAATGGACACCACATAAGACAATCATTCTTCATGAAAATAGAATAATAGTTAATCACAACTTATAGAAACATGAACAAGTAAAATATCACCGAAAAGGGGTATGATGCACAAAGCATAAAAAAAAGAATATTTGCATGTAAATATTCTATCTCTCCCACACTTTCAGAAATTAGAATGCTTAGACTTATAAGAATATTCAACATATATCATGTCATTCAAGCCTCATTCTCAATGGAGACTTATAAACAAAAAATCTTCTTGTACCAACTTGAATGAAAAGGGAAGAAGTGTCCTATGTTAAAGCAACCAATTGATGTAGAAACAATTAGTTACTAAGCAAAGTTTGCCAATTTTGTTCAAATAATGCCAACGATAGAAATATAAAATAATGATGAAACTAATACATGATAAAGTACACCTACAATTCAAAAGTAAGATCCAATTATATAATCAAACTAAACAAACTATATTTTTATGTTTCTTCCAAACCTTTCCAACTGTGGGTTCCAGATAGAAATGCAATGAATGAAAAAAAAATCAATTTTATGTAATTGTTTTCAAAGTGATATAGAAGTGAAAAGAAAGAACTTGCGGCAAATGCAATGTCATTGAGTTCAATGACTGCTAACGTGAGTAACAAGGGTGTGGCATGTTAGACTATTCAAATGATTATGTAATCTAACCAAAATTCTTTCAATGGTCTTAATATACACATTTTCCCTTACACAAGCCTAGACACACATTTTTGCAAGCTTATAAAGAATCTTTTGGTCATCTCTTCCTTAACCACTTTATTCAAGTAGTGTGGGCATAATTTTTTAGCATTGTGCAAGTGCAGTTGAAGGGGAAACAAAATATTCAAGAATTAGTGTGAGAGGTTGGAAGAAATATTCGGACACATAATTGCTTTACTTCCTATTATAACACTGTCCATATATGTGGTAAGAGAGTGATAATTGGATATTCAAAGAGTACTTCTAGGCACCCATTTGCTATTATTAGAAACTGTATTAAATGTATCCATGATTGGAACTTTTGTACTAAGGTTTTTGCTTAGGACATTATATTTTAATGCCTAGAATAGATGACTGAAAATATTTTAAGTTGTATTGGGGTTTCATCTCTCCGGCGAGTCTAGCAAGCTGGGAGGGAGGGAAACTTTGAAATTTCCATCTTCGTAGAATTTGGAGGACTAATTTCTTATTTTGGTAATTCCTCTTTGTTCTATATTTCTTTCTTCAACAAACTGTGGCACATTGCAGTGTCGGTCATGTTCCAAAACAACATTCTCACCCAGTGGCGCTGCCAGTAGGATACAAGCAAAAACAAGTTCCAAAACAACAAAAAGTTCCAAAACACATGCAGTGTGATTTTGCAACATTCGGAATTCCATGGTTGTAAATACAAAATGTCGACTTTCTACCTACTACGGATCCTGAAATTTACACACTGCTAAACTAAGAATTTTCATTTTGAAAAATATCAGATGTAGTTTAGTTTTTAATATGTACTTTGTATCTACTTGTTCTTATCTTTTTATGGTTATCTTCATTTATTTCACTTTTGCTTTTCGATTGTGATGTTAAACTTTTTCTGCTCTTTAATGCATAACACAAACATGATGCATACATGCAAGGATGTGTTGGAGACATAGCATCATTCTTTTGTTTGTTTAATGCATTAGATATATGAATTGCAAGACACAAACAAGTGTGTACATGGAAGGACGTATGTGTCAGAAATGTAATATCCTTCTTCTGATAGTTCAACATATGCGTGTTAGGTATCATCCAAACATGTCTCAGGTTCACCAAAATCTTGGAACAACACATAAGGATGCAAGAGCATATGCCTTAAAACATATTCACAACTATTTATAAATTTAGGAGTATGATTTCTTAACTGTTTCAAATCTCAGAACAATGGTTGATCCTTCACTTTCAAACATATATACGAAACACTTGTTAAATTTGATGATTCTGAAGTACTTAAATGGAATGTTATGCACATGATACCAAAAATTGGCCCAACTGCACCGAAACTAGTTTGATTCTAATGAGGAGGAAACTGGTTGAACTGCCTAAAATTGGAAGCAGTAGCCTTGGAAGTGGAACTATCGAATAAGAAAATTATTGGAAATGAAAAGTTATCTTTCCTTATTCATTTTTTTCAAACTATTCTAATAATTATTCTACACCCACGAATGAAGGATACTACACGCGCATAGTATGCTTCTTTGATTAATATATTAGAAGAGACACTTTTAGTTTATCATTCGGTTCAATTCTCTCTTTCGATTCAGTGACGCCTCTTGAGTTCCATACCCATTTAATTAACATTAATGGATGGTGCCCAATCTGCTCTTTCTTGAGGTGATGCTTGCTCTTCCAATGCATGTTAGTTACAGGCGCGTGCCTCCCCTTCCTCAATTGGCCGTTCAGATCCTGTAATGGTTGTCCATCTCAATTTACGTGGGACTAGCAGTGGTATCCTACGTCTACGTCCCCTTCATCTTCTCCACCGTGAGGGGGTACCACATCCTAGTGATCAACTTGATCGCCGTGACGATGGTCTTCTGCAACACCTATGGTTGTGGCCTCACCGACTGGTCCCTAGCCTCCAACTACATCAAGCTCGCCATCTTCGTCTTCATCCTGTGGGGCATCAATGTGTGCAGAAGTGGTAGTGCTCATGATCAAGCCACTGGGGCCCAAGGAAGCCCATCGTGTGAAGTTCTTCCTCAAGGATCAGATCCTGTAGTGGTTGTGTCCTCACGGACTCGCTATCTATCCCCATAATGAAATCGTCTCCACCACCTCTACCTGATGCAGGACTTCCACACGGTATACCTCACATTAGCATCCCCAAGGTTCATGTTCTTCATCCAGATTGTTGGCACGGCCATGGGCTATGTCATCGGGCCCTACATGTTATAGATCTTCTACAGTCCTTCCCTGTGGGGCTTCATGTCAATCATACCGTGCCCCCTATGCACAGGTCTACCATGGCATCCTCCTTGTGAGTGTGCAGGGTTTCTCTGCACTCCCCACGCATTGCCTCAACTTGTGCCTTGCTTTCTTCCTCTCTGAGCCATGGCCCTGAACGGGTGAAGGTGTTAGTGGAGTACACGAAAAAAAAAGGGTGGCAGAAGTGTTAGTCTTAGGTGGACAACAAGCTAATCTGATATTGTATCATTTTGTTCAGTTATTAATAAAATGGCTTTTGTTTATTATTTTACTATGTGGTATTATAATAAAGTCCATGAACATGTGCAATAGTGAGTAGACTATGATGTGCGAACATACTAATGAGACTACTCACTTAATAAACATATTCTAAATGTTCCTATTCGGTGGATACCTGAGAAGGACATTAGATATCTGGTTAGAATAATATTGTTTACTCCCGCTCATATGATGACGATGACTGATCTCATAGTCATGTGTGTGGAGACACTAAGGAGAAACATAGGTGCTCTTTAGAGAAAGAGTTCACTGAACTGATCCAATAGAATCACTGGATGGTATTGTACCTAACTGTCAACCAGAAAGATTCGATTATCACAGTTGTGTAGATGGTCTTTAGACTTGAGACACCAAAGACACCTTGTTGGTGGACTTCTGTGTTTTGAGTTTGGCCTAAGAATCTCTATCCAAGAGATTTCATATAGTCAAAGTTCAGACACAACGGAAGACCTTCGAAGGGGATTGAGTGGTCAACAAGGGATCATTAGCCTTCGGTACACAGAGGGAGAATACTCAAGGGAACGATGTAATGGAGTCCCTGGCCAGGGCAGACAAAATATCAAAAGGGACTTTTTGATATTAATCAAAGCATCAGATCCTAGTGGGACAACAAGTTAGGATTTGATAGTATACCATATCCTAAGTTGTTCCAAGAGTATTGTGCAAATGAGAGATTATATCTACATGGTAACTGATGACGGTAAGGTTCCTTGTGAGGGTTATAGAACCCCAATACCTTCCGGTTCACATGGTGTTGCTTGGCACCCAACGTGATCGGAGGCGCAGCTGAGTCGGCTGGATAAAGTTGATATAGATTATTAATTAGGTAATATGTGATATTAACTAATTAATCAAGTTAGTAAGTGTTACTAGTTTATTGGGCTATTAACTGGATTGGTACTTGGGCCTAGAGGGTCACACGCAATAGGTTTTCAGACGACGATCTAAATATATAAAGATCAGGGGTTTTTGTGAAAAACTACAATCTCTATATATGATGTGGTGGGACAACCCTAGCCAAGCATCAGGGTTTCCACCTGGCCGCCCCCCTTCTCTCTCTCTCTCTCTCTCTCTTGCGTCACGTATGTCGCAGAGATTGACACAGATCCAAGCTCTGTCTTCGAGCGTTGCGGAACCCGAGGGAGCGAGCGTGGATAGTCACGAGGGAGTGGGCGTGGATCATCACGAGGAAGACCGCGTGGACACCGCTAAAGGCCGGACGGCTGAACGGCTTGTGGCGTCACCTCCATGGAATCGCACGAACGCGGATCCGATTCCGCGCAAGGTGATTCGATTGCCCGATAATCTGGTTTGTGAATCCCAAAAATGGATCGAGATCAAATTCTAAATCTCTTTTTCCGCTGCATCTTCTTGATCTCAGGTCGACGTAGATCCTAACAGTGGTATCAGAGCTAGGTTCCACTGTGATCTACATCCGTTTTGGAATCTAAGCTCATTTTTTTAAATTTTATTTCATGCAAAATCGGACATGCAAGAACACCGGCAGCCCCTTTCATTCTTCCCTTTTTGGTTTGAATCCACGTCCGTTGGATGGGCGAAAAGGGGGCTGGGGGGTCGCCACCGCGGCACTGCCGGATGGGAACGCCACACCGCCGCCGGATTGGGTCAGCGCGGCGGTGGCCCCTTTGGGGGGGCTTCCCCGAGTTGTGCCCGCGGGGAAGCGCGGCGCGTGCGCGCCGCCGTGCCTAGGGCGGGTAGGCGCAATAGGGCTGCACGGCCCCAGCACGGGTCGCACGTGGGTGCGGGCCGGACGGCCCAGCCTGGGCTGCGCACAGGCCAGGCCGGCCGCCCCTGGCGAACCGGGTCCGACCCGAGCAGGGCGGCCCAATGCAGGCCGAGTCCTACTGGTTGAGCCAGGCGCTCAGGTGCGCCTGACCAGCCAGCAGGGTCCCATTTTTTTTTTTTAATTTGGGAGTTGTATATTTTTGAAAGAAATAATTTAATTATTAAATTATTTATATCAGAAATTATTTTGCATGGAATAACCATTTAATTAAATGATTTTAGATTGTATGCTCATGCTTTTATTATATAGTTTTGTAATAAGATTAAGGCATGTTAAAAATGTTATTTTTTCAAAATGATCGAATAATCCTTTTTGGTTGGACCTGAGCAATTATAAAAACAAGTTACTGAACTTAAAAGAAGAAAAGAATTAGTGTGTGAGGATTTGAAAAATAAAATGAACAATAGCAAGATTGGAAAACTAGGAAACAATAAGTAAACTAAATCAAGAAATTAACACACTAACAAAAGAAAATGAAACATTATCAAGCACATTAGAAAAGTTTACAAATGGAAAAACTACATAATACTAAAGGGAGCTAGAAGGTCAGGAAAGAAGAAATATGGATTAGGATACCCCCTCCTGATAATGAAGAAGTCGTAGTATATCCTAAGATATATCCAACACCCAGTTTGTAGCTGAACAAGATACTGCATATAAGTCTAATCTTAAATATATTCCAACTGAAAAAATAAGTAAACATTTTGTTGTAGCCATTGTAACAAATTATGTCACATTAAAATAACTTGTCCAACCAAACATATAATGGATAATTAAACGAAAAATGATGATACTAACCAACCAGGACCGAAAAGAACTTGGGTACCTAAAGCTTAGTGTTTTCATTACAGGGAAGCCTTCGTGCATCTAAGTGGTACCTGGACAGCGGATGCTCAAGGCATATATCTGGCAACAGGAAGCTGTTCTCTCTCACCTTGAAGCTGAAGAAGGCACAGTAACATATGGTGACAATGGTAAAGGAACAGTGATAGGTTGCGGATCAGTTGGCAGTCAAAGAAAAATCATTATTGAAGATGCACTTTGTGTAAAAGGACTCAAGCACAATCTTATCAGCATCAACCAGCTATGTGACAAAGGGCATCAGATTAAGTTTCAAGAATCAAAGTGTAGTATCATGAAAATGGTGCAGTTGTGTTTGAAGCCAACAGGGAAAAGAATCTGTATGTGCTCTATTTAGAAGAATTGAAAGATCAAGATGTATGTCAGGCAGCAAACAAAGAGCAGTCAACAGAACTTTAGCACAGAAGATTGGGCCATTGTAGCTTGGATGGAATTAGAAAGCTAATCAAGAGAAATCTAGTGGAAGGATTGCCCAAAGTAAGTACAAAAATGGAAGGCATCTATGGGCCGTGTGCAAAAGGAAATCACACTAACATCCTTCAAGTCAAAGACAGTGGTAACAACTTCAAAACCACTGGAATTACTACATATGGACCTATTTGGACCAATGAGAACCACAAGTCTTGCAGGAAAGAACTTTGGATTCGTCATAGTGGATGACTATTCCAGATTTACATGGGTATCTTTCTTGGAGCACAAGGATGACACATTTGATAGCTTTGTTAGTTTCAGCAAGAAAGTTCAGAAAGATAAGAAGTATAGCGTTGTTAGTATTCGATCAGATCATGGAGGAGAGTTTCAAAATGAGAAATTTGCAAAGTTCTGTGATGATCAAGGAATAGAACATAATTTCTCAGCACCAAGGACACCACAACAAAATGGAGTTGCTGAGAGAAAGAACAGAACCTTATTGGATATGGTAAGAACAATGCTGTCAGAGTATAACTTACAAGATATTTTTGGGCTGAAGCCATCAACACATCGTGTTATATAATCAATAGAGTGATGATCAGCCAATTCTAAAGAAGACTGCATACGAGCTATTCAAGCAGAAGAAACCAAGGATCAGTCACTTCAGAACCGTCGGATGTCCTTGCTTCATCCACAACACGAAAAAGGGACCTTGGTAAGCTAGACTCAAAATCAGATGAAGGTATATTCATGGGTACTCTTCTAACCCGAAGATATAGAGTATTTAATAAGCGAAGTTTATTAATTAAACAATCAGTACATGTTATCTTTGATGAAACTACCCTTCCTTGAGAAAGGAAGTAGATAGTGATGTTGATGATACAGATGAATTGTCCAAGAAGTTAAAGAACACATCCATCGAGGGCAAGGAAGATCCACCCTTGGAAGATCTACAACAAGAAGATACATCACATAATAATCTTCCAAAGGAATGGAGATATAAGAAAGATCACCCACTGGATAACATTATTGGAGATCCATCAGCTGGGGTAAGAACCAGAGGTAATGTAATTCCTTATGATTACTTAGCTTTTGTATCACAAATAGAGCCTAAGACAGTCAATGAAGCACTGTCTGATGAATCTTGGATATTAGCCATGCAAGATGAACTTAATTAGTTCAAGAGAAACCAGGTATGGTCCCTTGTTCCAAGACCATCAGATCATCCCGTGATTGGCACCAAATGGGTGTTCAGGAACAAATTGGATGAAGCTGGTGTGATCACAAGAAACAAGGCCAGACTGGTAGCTCAAGGCTATTCCCAAGAGGAAGGCATAGATTTCGATGAAACCTATGCACCAGTGGCTAGACTTGAGGCAATTAGGATTTTACTTGCTTATGCATCTGCATTGGGTTTAAAACTATTTCAAATGGATGTTAAATCAGCATTTCTAAATGGTTATATAAAGGAGGAAGTTTATGTAAAACAACCTCCCAGTTTCTAAGATATTGATTTTCCAAATCATGTTTTCAAGTTGCATAAAGCATTGTATGGATTAAGCAAGCACCTAGAGCTTAGTATGAAAGGCTCAGTGCATTTTTATTGAATCATGGTTTTATCAGGGGTTAAGTAGATAGTACTTTATTTGTTAAGTCTAAAATCAAACATGTATTGCTTTTACAAATTTATGTAGATTATATAATATTTGGTTCTACTAACGAATCTCTTTGCAAGTATTTTGAAAGGCTTATGCAGGGAGAGTTCGAAATGAGCATGATGGGGGAGCTCAACTACTTCCTCAGATTGCAAATCAAGCAAGGAAATGAAGGAAGACACATTTATCAAGCAAAGTACACCAAAGAATTATTGATGAAATTGGGTTTGAAAATGCCAAGCCACTGTCAACACCAATGAGCACATCTACAAGGCTAGACAGTGACAAGGATGGTAAGAAAGTAGACCAAAATCTCTATAGAGGTATGATAGATTCATTACTTTATTTGACATCAAGTAGACCTGATATATTGTTTAGTGCATGTATGTGTGCTAGGTATCAGGGCAGACCCTAAAGAGTCTCATTTAATTAGTGTCAAATGGATTTTTAGATATTTAGCTAGAACCCATGATCTAGGATTGTGGTACCCAAATCATGTGAGATCAATTTAGTAGGATACTCTGATGCTGACTACACTGGATGCAAGGTAGATGGAAAAAGCACCAGTGGATGTTGTCAATTTCTTGCAGGATGTCTGATTTTGTGGTCCTCAAAGAAACTATATTCAGTAGCATTGTCACAGCTGAAGCTGAGTACGTGCTGCTAGAAGCTGTTGTACACAACTCTTATGGATTAAACAGCAACTTGAGGATTATGGACTACATATGAAGACAATTCCCTTGCTGTGTGACAACACCAGCGCAATTAATTTCACCAAGAATCCAGTTCAGCACTCAAAGACAAAGCATATAGAGGTTAGATATCATTTTATTATTCGTGATCATGTAGCCAATGGTAATATAGATATTTCCTTTGTTGATACTCAAAATCAATTAGCAGATATCTTCACAAAGGCCTTACCTGAAGAGAGATTTACGTCTCTTAGAAGGAATTAGGCATGTGTAATTTGTGGTAGATTTATCTGTATATAACTGAAATACTAATTATTTCAGAATAATAATTATTCTCTCCCATGAATTTGAGCAAAATCCTTAAACATTGCGTGCATCATAACTATCTGTGACGGTTCGTTAATTTAAAGTATTTATTCATCTCGAACCTGTCTCTTTTCTGTCGTTTTCCGCATTTATGGCGCCATCTCCTCAAAAGTCACTTTACCTTTATTTGATAAAACCCGAAATCTATGCCATATTGATTCACCTCCCGCTCTCATCTCTTTCAACTTGCCTGAGACGATAAGCCTTATCGACTCCGGCATCGATTGTGTGCGATTTCAAAGCTTCCATCCCTTCCCGCGAAAATTTCCTGAGGGCTTTTGCTCCAATCTTCTTCACGATCTTCCACAACCCTCTCTTGCTCAAAACCATGGTCGTTTTTGTAGTTTTCGGCACTGTCGGGGGGATGGGACTGCTTTCCTTTCTGCAGAGCAGCAGGAAAGGTTTACAACAGTGAAGACGAAGATGTGTGGGAACAAGGCAATTGATATTGCTGATCTGGAGAAGAATGAGATTCACAGCATCGTTGCAGCTTTGCAGAGAATGAAGTGGACCAAGATGGCAACTCTATCAGAGGCAAGTTATCTAGACTTGGTTAAAGCTTTTTATGTTTGCTTGAAGTCAGAAGCAGATGGGTCCTTGACCTCTACTGTCAAAGGAACCCAGATTCATATCACATATGAGCTATTGGAGTCTTTGTTTGGAGTGTCTACCTCCGTCACAGTGGGGTGAACACCGTCGATGTATAGGCTAAGGGTTGGGGATAGTTGGTCCCGAGTACAAGCTCAAGGATGGAAAGATAGACATTAACCAGTTGAATGCTTTCAATAGAATCCTACACTTTATCGTGTGTCATTTTTGGTTCCTAGGAGTGCCACATTCTCCACTTGTACTAAGGCAGACTCCGATATGATGTTCTGGACCATCTAGAACTAGAGTATTAACATGGCAGAAGTCATTTTGGAGAGGTTGAAATTCGCAACCACTCAGATTTTGGACAAGAAAAGTAAATTGAATGGTCCCTTCCATATGCTCATTTGCTAACCAAGATTTTCTAGCATTAGGGATTAGTCTTGTTGGACCAGTTTCTGAGAAGATGGGTCAAGCTATTCGACGCAGAAACCTAAAGAAGATGGAGTTTCTCTTGTGACTGGAGTTTGGACCAAAACTTCAGCAGTAGAGGGCGAGGCCATTATTGGCGAAGCCCTAGAAGTCAAGAAGAGGCAGCTCTGACAGAGGTAGCAGCAGCAGAACCAGCAGTCCAAGATCAGCAGGAAGTTGTCAGGACAGAAAGTGCAGTGATACAGGAAGAACAAGTAGCACCACCAGCAGATGTTCAAGAAAATGTAGCAAAATCCACATCGAAGAGCCAATGATCAGCTCAAGCAGGATTGAGGACATTCCTCTAGAGCACATTGAGCCCGTTTGGCAGGTTGAAGAGGTTTTCACCCCCACTTCCATGGTAGCCTCAATTCTTAGAAATGTGCTGGATTCCATTCCCAGCACTCAGGGGGAGCAAGAGCAGATGTCTGTAGAAGTCTATCAGAGACTGTGGAACCAGGCCACAATGAAGATGTTCCAATGGAAGATGCTCGTACTCAGGAGGAGCAACAAGAAGAAGCTCTTGCAGTTGTGGCATCAGGCCACAGTAAAGAAGTTCCCATGGTTGATGCTTCTGTTGAGGGGGAGCAATCAGTTGAAATGAATGCCAAAATTCAGGGGGAGCCTGCAATTGGTCCCCAAACTCACATTGATAATACATTCAAAGAGGGCATGATAGCCCGCTCTTCAGACTCAATGAAGAGGAAGTCAATGTTGATAATGTGGAGCCCGTTGCTAAGGCAATGCAAGTGAAAAGGAAAGAAGTGGCTCTGGAGATCCCTCTACGCACCAGGAAGCCACATCAGAGGCTGAGGAAGAAGAAATTGAAGCTCAATCTGAAGCCTTTGTTGCAAGACTGGATGAGCAAGGAAAATACTTTGCTCTGTGCAATTCGATATTTCTTCCATTTTTATGAGCTAGAGTGCTGCAGCTACCGAAATGGGTATGGTTAAAAATGTGTTGAGATGGATGAAGAATGAAATGGGAAGCATAAAGGCTCTACTATTCAATATTTCTAATGACATGAGGGCCCAAGTCCCTCCTGCTCCCACACCATCAGTCCTACAGCAGTCTGGGCCTCATGAAGAAGAAGTGGTTCGGCCATCAGGCCAGAGGTTGTTGTTGATGTTCGGCCATCAGGGCAAGAGGTTGTTGTTGAAGATCGGCCATCAGGGCTAACTGAGGATGTGTCTGGGCCACCCGAACCAGTGGATTCAAAGGTTGTACCTGTCAGAGTAGAAGAGAAGGTTGTAGCCCCTGAGCCCCCCAGTTCTTCTCCTCTTCCAACTCTAGTCCCTCCCTCTACACCATCATCCTCCACAGCACCACCAGTCCCTACCACCTTCAAACAACCCATTCCTAGAAACATTTCCTCTCCTACTCCATTTCCTTCCCAGTCCTCCTCATCTCCTGCCTCTTTCACTCACATTCCTCCTCCTCCTTCAGTTGAGGTTCCTCCATCTTCCTCATCCGGTGGGGCTTCCTCTTCTGGTCCTTCCTCCTGTGGACCAACTGATGTTCCCCCCACTACACCTCACTCCTTCCTTCATCCTCCTACTCCTCCCTCCTTTATCTCTATTATTCTGGATAGTGCTCAAATTGATGCCCCTTCCTCAAGGCCATCAAAGATGAATTTGAAGAAGCTATCCTTCGTTCAATTTTGAAAGTTAGTAATCATGTTCATAGGACAGGCTCTTCTAGCCCTGTCCCTAAGAAAAGAAGACTAACTTCCACTCATTCTGTTTCTTCTGAACCTTGTTATCCACCCCTTTGGTTTTCTCTTACAGAAGATAATAAAAACAAACCGTTGTATAGAGAATTTCTTCAGAAAACTACTTTTGCCACTATCTTTAGTCTTCCACACCTCAACCTCTCAGGCCATCTTAATATCATTCTCCCTTTCTCTTCTCTATCAAAATATGAAAAATCCAAAATTTTTCTATGGCTAAAGCCAAAACTGAAGAGCAATGGGCTCGGGGCCACAAGACTTTTACAATAAGTTTTTGAATACCAGGTCAGCTAGGTTTCCTCCCCGGGATCACTCCTTGACACTCTCAGAATGGTTCCAGATTCTTCACAAGGACACCTGGGCTCCTTTTGTCCAAAAGGAGATCAAGATGATCAAGTATTTTCAAATGTTCAATGACTATCGCTATCTCAACAATTTACCTGAAGTTCAGTTTGGCCAATTTCGGCAAGCTATTCGTAATCTTGGTTCCCATGATGCACATACTGATGCCATCAGGGTTGATTTTGCCACTTTAAAGTTACCTGAGGTGGTCTTTCTCCCTTGTCTTCATTCTCTGATCATGGACTCTGATGTTGGCTCCATCATCTTTGAGCATTTTGCCAGAGTCATGGGGAAATTCACATGCAGAAGCGTAATCTGGTCGCATTCAATAGATTCCTGTTTCGAGAATACCATCAGGGCCACTTAAATATAGATGTTCTCATCCCTCTCTTGTTAGAATGTGAGCGGTTATCTCCAGTTGAGTGGGCCAGTTTCTATCCACTTACTGCTCACCAGCTTGCAGATTTGAATGCTTCTCAAGCCAAAATCAACAAGCCTCCTGTTTCAGCTGCTGAATTTCTGGACATGAACTCCGTTCACCTTGTTCGAGATCCATTTGCAACATGGGTTGAGAGATACAAGGTTATGTAGCCATGAGACTAGAACTGAACACTACAAGAAATTGCGGGATTTCTGACGGACACAACCATCAGAAATCCAACGGCAAATCCTCGGCAATCCGGAAAACGAGACTTCTGACGGCTTTCCATCGAACGGTCGTCGGAACTGATCTGTCAGAAACAACTGCTCAGAAATTACCGACGGCAAAAGATTCCGTCGAAAATATGTCAGAAATATCGACCGAAATCCGTCGAAAAATGGGTCGAAAATTTTCGACAGAAACTGTCGGAAAGCTTTGTCGAAAATTGGTCAGTATTGATCGACGGACTTTTCTGTCGGCATTTCTATCGATAAATTCCGACCAACAAATCCGTCGGCAATCAATCCGTCAGAACTTTAGACAGAAATGTCGACGGATAATTTTCGTCGGTAATATCTATTTTCCGACGGAATACTATCCGTCGAAAATTCTGTCAGAAAGTTCTGTAATTTTTTTTAAAATAGAAAAATAACAATGATTTCAAACCTGCGACAATATTCATAAATTTCACAAATACTCACAATCAACATAAAATCATAAAATATAACAAATATAAAATCATACACAATAATAAATACAAAAATCAGGACAGATCTGCTGGATCGTCTGCTATCCCTGCCTCGTGATCGTCAGGTGCCGGAGGTGGATCCTATATTAAACAAAATTTAATATGAGAAACATTAATAAAATTATTATACATACATTATTTTCAAAATTAAATTTAAATATGTGATTATTTCTCAACTTGAATTAGAAATTATTTTTAGATCCGTCGTTTCTTGGGTTTTTTTAGATCTGTCATTTCACGCCCAACCAATCCGGAATCAAAATCGGATTCCGTCAGTTCGCACACGTCAATTGAACCCACCCGGTCGTGTCGGAGTGAACGGAACGTCGATCAGATCCCTATTTTGGATTTTGGACCCCCGGGTTGTGTGTTTTGACCCTTTAGACTTAAGGTTTTTTTAGATCCGTTATTTCAACTTCCAACCCAATCCGGGAATCCAAATCGGATTCCGTCTATTTGCACACGTCAATTGAACCCACCCGCTCGTGTTGGAGTGAACGACACACCGATCAGATTCCTATTTGGGATTTTGGACCCCCGGGTTGTGTGTTTTAATCTTTTACACGGGTTTTTTTAGATCCGTCGTTTCAACTTCCAACCCAATCCGAGAATCCAAATCGGATTCCATCAGTTCGCACACGTCAATTGAACCCACCCAGTCGTGTTGGAGCGAAAGGCACGCCGATCAGATCCCTATTTGGGATTTTGGACCCCCGGGTTGCGTGTTTTAATCTTTTAGACTTGGGTTTTTCTTAGATCTGTCATTTCAACACCCACCCCATCTGGGAATCCAAATCGGAGTCCGTCAGTTCGCACACGTCAATTGAACCCACCCGGTCATATTGGAGCGAACGACACGCCGATCAGATCCCTATTTTGGATTTTGGACCCCCAGGTTTTTGTTTTAATCTTTTAGACCTGGATTTTTTTTAGATTCATCATTTCAACGCCCAACCCAATCCGAGAATCTAAATCGGATTCCCTCAGTTCGCACACGTCAATTGAACTTACCCGGTCGTGTTGGAGCGAACGACACGCCGATCAGATCCCTATTTGGAATTTTGGACCCCCGGTTCTATGTTTTAATCTTTTAGACTTGGGTTTTTTTAGATCCGTCATTTCAACGCCCAACTCAATCCGGGAATCCAAATCGGATTCCGTCAGTTCGCACACATCAATTGAACCCACCCGGTCGTGTCGGAGCGAACGACACGCCGATCAGATCCCTATTTGGGATTTTGGACCCCCGGGTTGTGTGTTTTAATCTTTTAGTCTTGGGTTTTTCTTAGATCCATCATTTCAACGCCAACCCAATCCGGAAATCCAAATCGGATTCCGTCAGTTCGCACACGTCAATTGAACCCACCTGTTCGTGTCGGAGCAAACGACACGCCGATCAGATCCCTATTTTGGATTTTGGACCCCCAGGTTGTGTGTCTTGACCCTTTAGACTTGAGTTTTTTTAGATCAATCATTTGAATGCCCAACCCAATCTAGGAATCCAAATCGGATTATGTCAGTTCGCACACGTCAATTGAACCCACCCAGTCGTGTCGGAGCAAACGGCACACCGATCAGATCCCTATTTTGGATTTTGGACCCCCGAGTTGTGTGTTTTGACCCTTTAGACTTGGTTTTTTTAGATCCGTCATTTCAATGCCCAACCCAATCCGGGAATCCAAATCGGATGATGTCAGTTCGCACACGTCAATTGAACCCACCCGGTCGTGTCGGAGTGAATGGCACGCCGATTAGATCCCTATTTGGGATTTTGGACCCCCGGGTTGTGTTTTTTGACCCTTTAGACTTGGTTTTTTTAGATCCATCATTTCAACTTCCAACCCAATCTGGAATCCAAATCGGATTCCGTCAGTTCGCACACGTCAATTGAACCCACCCGTTGTGTTGGAGCAAACGACACGCCGATCAGATCCCTATTTGCAATTTTGGACCCCCTGGTTGTGTGTTTTAATATTTTATACTTGGGTTTTTTTAGATCCGTCATTTCAACGCCCAACCCAATCCGAGAATCCAAATCGGATTTCGTCAGTTCGCACACATCAATTGAACCCACCCAGTCCTGTCTGAGCGAACGACAAGCCGATCAGATCCCTATTTGGGATTTTGGACCGCCGGGTTGTGTGTTTTAATCTTTTAGACTTGGGTTTTTCTTAGATCCATCATTTCAACGCCCAACCCAATCCGGGAATCCAAATCGGATTCCGTCAGTTCGCACACGTCAATTGAACCCACCCGGTCGTGTCAGAGTGAACGACACGCCGATCAGATCCCTATTTTGGATTTTGGACCCCCGAGTTGTGTGTTTTGACCCTTTAGACTTGGGTTTTTTTAGATCCATCATTTCAATGCCCAACCCAATCCGGGAATCCAAATCGGATTCAGTCAGTTCGCATACGTCAATTGAACCCACCCGGTCGTGTCGGAGTAACGACACGCCGATCAGATCCTATTTGGGATTTTGGACCCCCGGGTTGTGTGTTTTGACCCTTTAGACTTGGTTTTTTTAGATCCGTCATTTCAATGCCCAACCCAATCTGGGAATCCAAATCGGATTTCGTCAGTTCGCACACGTCAATTGAACCCACCCGGTCGTGTTGGAGCGAACGGCACGCCGATCAGATCCCTATTTGGGATTTTGGACCCACGGGTTGTGTGTTTTTGACCCTTTAGACTTGGGTTTTTTTAGATCCATCGTTTCAACTTCCAACTAAATCCGGAATCCAAATCGGATTCTATCAGTTCGCACACTCAATTGAACCCACTCGATCGTGTTGGAGCGAACGACATGCTGATCAGATCCTATTTGGGATTTTGGACCCCCGGGTTGTGTGTTTTAATCTTTTAGACTTGGCTTTTTTTAGATCCATCGTTTCAACTTCCAACCCTCTGGGAATCCAAATCGGATTCCGTTAGCTCGCACACATGAATTTAACCCACCCGGTCGTGTTGAAGCGAACGGCATGCCGATCAGATCCCTATTTTGGATTTTGGACCGCCGGGTTGTGTGTTTTAATCTTTTAGACTTGGGTTTTTCTTAGATCCATCATTTCAACGCCCAACCCAATCCGGGAATCCAAATCGATTCCGTCAGTTCGCACACGTCAATTGAACCCACCCGGTCGTGTCAGAGTGAACGACACGCCGATCAGATCCCTATTTTGGATTTTGGACCCCCGAGTTGTGTGTTTTGACCCTTTAGACTTGGGTTTTTTTAGATCCATCATTTCAATGCCCAACCCAATCCGGGAATCCAAATCGGATTCAGTCAGTTCGCATACGTCAATTGAACCACCCGGTCGTGTCGGAGTAAACGACACGCCGATCAGATTCCTATTTTGGATTTTGGACCCCCGGGTTGTGTGTTTTGACCCTTTAGACTTGGGTTTTTTTAGATCCGTCATTTCAATGCCCAACCCAATCTGGGAATCCAATCGGATTTCGTCAGTTCACACACGTCAATCGAACCCACGTGGTCGTGTTGGAGCGAACGGCACGCCGATCAGATCCCTATTTGGGATTTTGGACCCACGGGTTGTGTGTTTTGACCCTTTAGATTTGGGTTTTTTTAGATCCATCGTTTCAACTTCCAACTAAATCCGGGAATCCAAATCGGATTCTATCAGTTCGCACACGTCAATTGAACCCACTCGATCGTGTTGGAGCGAACGACATGCTGATCAGATCCCTATTTGGGATTTTGGACCCCCGGTTGTGTGTTTTAATCTTTTAGACTTGGCTTTTTTTAGATCCATCGTTTCAACTTCCAACCCTCTGGGAATCCAAATCGGATTCCGTTAGCTCGCACACATGAATTTAACCCACCCGGTCGTGTTGAAGCGAACGGCATGCCGATCAGATCCCTATTTGGGATTTTGGACCGCCGGTTGTGTGTTTTAATCTTTTAGACTTGGGTTTTTCATAGATCCATCATTTCAACGCCCAACCCAATCCGGAATCCAAATCGATTTTGTCAGTTTGCACACATCAATTGAACCCACCCAGTCGTGTCGGACCAAACGACACGCCGATTAGATCCCTATTTTGGATTTTGGACCCCCGGTTGTGTGTTTTTTGACCCTTTAGACTTGGGTTTTTTTAGATCCATCATTTCAATGCCCAACCCAATCCGAGAATCCAAATCGGATTCCGTCAGTTCGCACACGTCAATTGAACCCACCCGGTCGTGTCAGAGCAAATGGCACGTCGATCGAATCCCTATTTGGTTTTTGGACCCCCAGGTTGTGTGTTTTGACCCTTTAGATTTAGGTTTTTTTTTAGATCCATCATTTCAATGCCCAACCCAATCCGGGAATCCAAGTCGGATTCCGTCAGTTCGCACACGTCAATTGAACCCACCTGGTCGTGTCGGACCGAACGACACACCGATCAGATCCCTATTTGGGATTTTGGATCCCGGGTTGTGTGTTTTGACCCTTTAGATGGTTTTTTTTAGATTCGTCATTTCAACTTGTGTTTTGACATTCTTTAGTGGTTTCATTTCATTCAAAGTATATGAAATTAATTGTAATACTGACCTGAGGGGCTGGCTGTAAGGGGCGTACTCCCTGCATGGCTGAGATCAACTACTAAACTATATCGCCGAAGTGCGTCCGTAGCTCTTCCCGTAGCTCTTCCCGAATGAGGGTTCTCATCTCCTCTACACCACTGATGGGCGGCGCAGAAAATGAACTCGCATATGCTGGAGGAGCGACCGAACTCACATATGAGGACAACACTGGAGTAGTATCCAGGCTGTCCCCAAAGCCGTACACTCGACCCTTCCTCGGCCCTCCTGCTGCGTCGACCCAAGCCTCCAGATCCAAGTCTGGCTGGGGAGTGCCCTATACATAGCGATCTGCCATCGTCCTGTCATAGGTCTCCTGCAGAAAAAATTAAAACTAAATTATTGAAAACAAATTATTTTAATATCTTAATTGAATTCAAAATTTATAGCTTGACTTACAACAATCTTGCGAGCACTCTCGCTGACATAGTCATCCGTCCCCTTGCGCTTATGAGTCCGATCAAATAACTCACGAAAAGTAGGGGCACGCTCGAGCTCGTGATGCTTACATTCAACAAAATTAGTTAGTTTCACAATAATAATCAATGTATTAAGCAATTGAACAATAATATGCTTACCAATTTTTGGCTGTGGGTCGCATAAGATACGGAGGCACTAGTATGCACATTCTTCTCCGGATGAGTTGATCGGTTGCGTTTTGCCGCCTGTGACCGCTCCTGCCATGGTCCAGTAGCCCAACGCTCACAAAGGGACTCCCAATAGTCCCTCCTCAGCCAAACAGAGCCGTAATCCAGCCAAGCCATAGGATCCTGGTTGCCTATGGTCTTCATTACCTTGTCCCGGGCCTCCAACATCGACTTTCTTAAATTAGTCTGGACAGTAGACACCAGACGGCTCGAGCTTGAGGGAGATCCTCAGGTCTCGTGAACACATACCTCCACTGTAAAGAAATAAAATTACTCAACTGTCTGCACTAACAAAGATAATAATTAAATAAATGACTTCAAATCAGTAAAAATTAATAATACCGTGAACATGCCAAATAATAAATCTCGGACGGGCACCGGGATCTCTCTCCATGCATCCACTAGTCCTGGAATATGTGCGTGGACCAGTGTCGTAATATAGCGGGAAGCAGAATCGGGATCTATCTTCCCCCTACATTGCACATTATTTTATACATGAAATTATAACATAAATAACAAATACAGTAAGTTTGAAGTGATCAGGTTTACCCTGAGATCCAACATGGCTACCGTCCCGGTAGCTGAGGCCCCTCCTCATCCGCTGTTGGATGCTGGCTCTCCACCTCTGTTGAAAATAATTAAGTACACTATTGTTGTATAAATTGGAAGAAACGAATATACTAATCTATGGAAACATACATGTACCTGGTGGTGAGAAGAAGGGAAAGGTGGCGCTACTCGCATGTCTCGACGGGGAGGCGGTCCCTGCAAAATTATATACACATTAGAAAATATGAATTTAAATTGAACAATAATAATAGAGTTTTCTATTTACATATACGTATACCTGTCGCCGGGACGATTGGAGTGGATGGGGAGGCAGTCCCTACATAATTGTATGTACGTTAGATCTTGTGAATTTAATTGAACAATAATATGTAGAGTTTTTTGTATACATATGCATATACCTGTCACCGGACGACCGACGTGGATGGGGAGGCAGTCCCTGCAAAATTGTATGTAAGTTAGAAAATATAATTTAATATGAACAATAATATAAAACTCTTGTGTGTACATATGCATATACCTGTCATGGATGGGGACGAGGACCCTCGGCCTACGGATGTGGAAACCGTCCGACTCCGTCCTCCACGTACCATATCTCTATTGAGAAAAATAAAGATATAACATGTCATCAGCACTCAAATTTGAAGTAGCTATTGGATAACATATAATTAACAACAACACGAAGTTCTTACAAAATGTTGGGTATATTATCTATATTCATCATCAGATGCTGAAGATATGTTTAATTCAGCGTCATCTTCGTCATCCTCCTCGAATTCGTCCTCATCATGCCGGACTCTTCCTCCACATCAGACTCCACCTCCCGCTCAAGGGCATTTGGGTCAACTTCTTCCTGTTCGTTATCCTTATATAAGCAAATTGTTTCATTTATATCATCAACATTGAACTGCGTAGAAGCCGCCAACTCTCGTACGTCACTCCGATCTGATTGGAAAAAATTGTCATTAACACCTTCGAGGTCATCATCAGCCTGGAGAAGCTCATACTCAGGGAATAGCCTTGATTTCACTCTACATGCAGCCCACCAATCTCTCAATTTGAGGGATGAATAATTTGAATAATAAAGTTGTTGGGCTTGTGCCGCCAGAATGAATGGCTCATACGTACACAACTTGGACTTATGATTGACATCGACAATCCCATATGTTGTGTCATTATGAATAGAGGTCGGATCAAACCAATGACACTTGAAGAGAATTACATTGTTGTCTTGTCCCAAAAATTGTAGTTCAATGACTTCTTCGAGAATGCCATAATAGTCTATTTCATTTTCATTGTAGGCACTTCCCTTCACACATACGCCGCTGTTCATCGTAGATTTATTCCGTCCATAATCCCTCATGTGAAATGGTATCCATTCACAATGTAGCCTGGATAGACGCATACAATCTTCGAGGGCCCATAATTGATCTCTTGTACTCTTGAATCAGTATCCAAACCTTGTTCAACCTATTATTAAAAAAAGGGACAGATAATGACAAATTATGCCAACTAAGTATGCATAAGAGCATAACACTTATGCTTCAAAATATTTAGACACTTACTCGAGATCTTAACCAAGTAGGAAAAGACTTCTCTCGTTCCTTTTAACCTGCACGTCAGTCAGACGTGGATTCCGTTGCAGTATGACTGAGTCAAACTCTCTGCAATGTAAATGTCACACAACCTCTAAGTACTGCAGTATTGCTCGCAAATGATGTATTTCATTAGTGTTGAGAGCTAACTCAATGTAGGGGTCTAGTTCTGCGCAATTCATAAATACGTAGATCTCCGTAGCTACTAACTCTCTATCTTCGAGTGCGCGAGTAGAAGAATATCCAAATGCTCGCCCGGGACTAGGGCTGCCAACGGTCGGAGTCGGAATCGAAATGGGTGTTTCCGCTTCAGCTTCCTATAAGAAATTTCGGAGTCAGAAACGGAAACGGAAAAGGGTGTTTCCGCTTCCGCATCCATTTCCGCTTTCTATCGGAAAATCGGAAACGGAAACGGATACAAAACGGAAACTTCGGATGTAACACATTTGTACAATTAGAATTAATTTATAAATTTACAGTATATTAATTATTAAATTTATGAATAGTTTCAAATGTAAATTTAATAATCTTTTCTACTATATCTTCTTCATCATGTACATTATAATGACCTTACTAAATGAAATATAACAAAATCAATTAGTATGGTAAAATCATATAGTGATATATAATGGTTGAGTAATAGATAATCAATATATGTAGATATAAATATCATTAGAGAAAAAAGCTGTCCATAATGGGACTAGAATAGATGACATTTACATATAGATGGGAGGTGAGAGACAATGAGTTAAAAATTTAAGAGCCAAAGTTTCAAGTTTGAGGAGATTTTATTATAAAAATATTATATAATATATATTAAAAGTTATCGGAAACGGAACGGAAAAGCGGATGCGGAATTGGGTGTTTCCGCTTCCGCATCCTATAAGAATTCGGATATCCATTTCCGCTTCCGCTAAGCTATCGGAAAGTTCTTTTCGGAGTTCCGCATCCTATAAAAAATGCAGAAACGGGTCGGCTAAACGGAATTCGGAGATCCAATGGCAGCCCTACCCGGGACACTTGAACACAAAACGTCGGTCAGACACATTAGAATCTCCACCATCATCATTACGTGGAGGTTGAGTGCGTTGGGTTCGGATCTCCGTGTCAAAGTACATCGAATAAAAGTTTGATATCTCTTCAATAAGTTACGCCTGGGTAATGGAGCCCTCAACTTGTGCTTTGTTGCGGACTTTCATCTTAAGATCGTGCATGCACCTACGACAATAATTCAAATGAATACATATGTAATATAAAAGATCGTCGTAATGTGAAAAAATTGAGACATAGGATATACCTCTCAACGGATACATCCATCGAAATTGTACTGGTCCTCCGACCCTAGCCTCATATGGTAAATGGATGATCAGGTGCTCCATTGAATCAAAGAATGCTGGAGGAAATATCTTCTCTAATTTGCAAACTGTCTGTATTATATTTTGCTCCATATTTTTCAAGTCATGAAGTCTGGTTCTGATGCAGATAAAATTCTGAAGAATTGACTCAGCTCAGTCATTGCTCCCCATATTTGCTTCGGCAACATATCACGAAAAGCAAGTGGCATCAGTCTTTGCATGAAAACATGGCAGTCATGACTCTTCATTCCGTATATTTTCCCCTCATTGACATTTATGTTTCCCCAGTTGACAAGCCTAGAGGGGGGGTGAATGTGTCCTTAAAATTTATTTTCTTAATACCTGTACTTAAAACATGCATACAAGAATATTCTTCGATGAATGTTAGTGTAAACAACAAACACACAAAAAGCAATCACACAACATAAGGAATTATCCTGGTTCGGACCTCCTCTCCTTAGGAGTCCTACGTCCAGTCCCTGAGCAACAACTCAGGAATTCACTATCTAGGGAACAGTCCCCCTATGGACACTACAACACCCAGCCATAGCTGGTCTTCCTTCACACGAAGCGAACTACACACCTGGATCCCACCACGTCTTCCTTCACACGAGGGAACTACACACCCTGGATCCCACCAGGTCTTCCTTCAGACCGAAGCTAAACATGCACAGTAATCAATGAGAAAGAGATCGAGCCCTAGGTCAAGGTTTAACAAGCCAAGATCTGAAGCTAACAGAACTGAGAGCACAAGAATGCACACACTCTCAGAACTTCACAGGCTCTCTTAGGATTTGAGTCACAGCACAGAGAGCAAAGAGCTATGAACTGATGGGAATGAGGCTAGGCTCTTTTCTGGAGAACTCATAGAGAACTTGAACTCAGTTGCTTGGAAGCGATGTCTCTAAAGTTTTTTTTTTCTGGAGTTTCACTCTTGCTTATATATATATCTTGTTTGAAATTTGAACATTGAGAAGTTCGTTGTCTCTATGCTTTCTGTACATTAGACTGCTTGACACTTGGAAGCTTCCAGCCAACAGTCTTTTATCCATTTGTGCATGCAAAGAGATAGGATCTTCTGTAATATGCTTTGGCTTCTATTTTGTCCAACGTTGTATCACTAGAGCTGTCAGTGACCTGCATATATTAAATGCTAGAATAGTAGACAGCTAGGCTGTCTCTTGTTGTCAGTTAACGTTAGGGCAAGAGTTCATAGAAATAGTAATGCCATTTTGCTGTATCTAAAAGATGCATACAGAGGAAGCACGATAATGGGCGATATCGTCTGCATGCATGCAAAGATATATTTAGTCTTCATTAAATGCACAGATGTCAGAAAGATATGTGCGAAGACTTTGACTATTCAACGCTGTTAAATATCAAGTCGTTATAAACATAAAATCGATGCATTCATGACTTATGAAATCGTTATGCACTAACCGCCAAATCGTTGTAACTTAGCATCAAATCATTATGTTTCTTCAAAGGATCTTTATGATCAAGATGATATATCGAATCATTATGAGTTATAAGAAAATCATTGTGATTAAAAAGAAATCGTTGTAGAAGATAATTCGTTGTGTTTACTAAAGAAGTCGATGTGCAAAGCAAAATGTTATGACGTCTTAAGGAATCGTTGTGATGAGCAAATCGTTACGACGACTTAAGAAATCGTTGCGATGACCAAATCGTTATGACGACTTAAGAAATAGTTGTGATGAGCAAATCGTTACGATGACTAAAGGAATCGTTCGATGAGCAAATCGTTACGATGACTAAAGGAATCGTTGCGATGAGCAAATCATTACGATGACTTAAGGAATCGTTGCGATGAGCAAATCATTACGATGACTAAAGGAATCGTTGCGATGAGCAAATCGTTATGATGACTTAAGAAATCGTTACGAAGAGCAAATCGTTACGATGGCTAAAGGAATCATTGCGATGAGTAAATCGTTACGATGACTAAAGGAATCGTTGCGATGAGCAAATCGTACGATGACTAAAGGAATCGTTGTGATGAGCAAATCGTTACGATGGCTTAAAGAATCATTGCGATGAGTAAATCGTTACGATGCTTAAAAGAATCGTTGCGATGAGAAATCGTTACAGGAACAATTTCTATTTAAATCTAAACGATGCTTCAGGTTATGAGGAAATCGTTAAGGCACTTATGAAATCTTTACAATTCTACTGAAATCGTTGTAGCAAAAGGAAAGTCGATGTGGTTAGAGAAATTTCATGTTGAACTTAATATTGATTCAGAAAGGTAATACTTACAAAATTGCTTGATTTTCCTGTAGTATTTCCTGTGCTCAAGATTTATGGAATATGTGTTAGTAATCCTTGACATGGTTTTGTTAATCACCAAAATAAATATATAATTAATCAAAATTACATGGGGACAGACTGATCATCAATCTCCCCCTTTTGGTGATGACAAAACTTAACAAAAAAAAATGAATAATCGAAAGCTTTTTGAAATGTATTTCAGAAAAACTAGATATCTTTCCCCTTTTTGTCATTAACCAAAAAGATAAACTGAGACAAAGAAGAGGAAAAAAGATTTAAGAGAGAAGCACATAACCAAATATATTTGATTAAATTTGAGGAGGTACAGGAAGATAGACCAGAGGAGAAAGAAGAGAGGCATGCTGAGAAATAATGGCCCAAGCCTTAACTTCCTGGTCTTCAAAAATTGTTGTAAAACCCCAGACTCTATAGAAAAGGAGTCACCCATGGAAGGGATCATGTGCTTAATGTAAAGCTTGCCGCTGATCTTCCAGAAGAGCCCATACTGATCCTTGTCAAGAGTAAATCTAAAGAGACTGCTCTTCCCAAAACTGGCACGCTGAAGAAAACAATCAATGTGATAGGATAGAAGATCTGGTTATCATGCAGGTCCTTCTTCAAAGAGATGAACGCTGAATACCTGAAGCCCATTGAACATACAGTTCTTGAACTGGATTAATGGAATTCAGGTCCAAGAAGGCTTCAGCAGATAGACGAGGCTTGCCTACCCTGACCAAGGAACTATTTACTGATTCCAACTGGAGAGCGGATTGATGGTAGTGCCTTTCCCATTCTGTAGGAGAAAGCCTTTCACATTCGGAAATTAACGGAGCTAGAATCTCAGAGGAGAGGTGGCCAAGTGATATTCTCTGAAGATAAATCTCTGAGATGAGGGGAGGCGACCCTGCTTAGCTGACAGTCGTCCCATTACACGAGCAAATCTCTCAAAAGCATGAGAGCCAGCGAAGGAGTCAAACACTAAGGAGTGTAACTTGGGAAGGAAAACTATATCAGACATTTTGAGGGTTGTGAAATCCACTGGAAGGAGCAATTTACAGGGTTCTGTCCGGAGGAGAGCAGAACTCCATGGAATGACCAAATTGTACCTCAGGGATCTTGTTAAGATAGCAGTAATCGTCATAAAGCTGAAAATACCTTGCTATTCTGATTTCTTTAAGAATGAACTGGTCCCCAGAGAGTTTGATGATGAAGAACAAACCACTCAGAGAGAGTGAGTGGGTGATCTCGACAAGAAATGCTATCTGCTCTGGCAGCGAGGTATTTATTGTAGAGAGACTTGTGCCCTTTTGTCCAGTGATCTTCAGTCTTGCACTCAGCCAGATGAAAGATTTTTTATTGGTCAGCTTTGGACATATGGCAATAAGGAAGAATAATGTGTAGGTGATCAGTTAGGTTGAGATGGGGAATGCCAAAAGTGGTGGAAATAATGCATTTTTGAAGATATTCACATTAGATTTGTCTCCTTCGGTTTTCAACAGTGAGGGAGAACCAAAGAGAGGAAATTTGGGTGTAGAGAGTATAGCTACAGAAGTGGAGAGTTTCCTCTTTTTCTGAACAGGACTGGGGGGATTAGGCCTGTGAACATTAGTGGCAACTGCCAGGACAAAGGTGAGTGTTGAGCGTTCAAACTCATCCTCAACTTGGGTGAAAAAAGTGCTGGCAAGTTGTGGGTTTTCAAGTATGAATGTAATGGATGAAGGTGGAGTAGGTGGATGAATAAATGATCTTGGAGTAATGGTGGAAGAAGGTCTTGTGAAAGAATGACCAGATGAGGAGGAGGCTCCAACGGATGAGGAAGCTGGAGGATTTGCAATGACAGATGAAGGTGGAGGAATGATTGGAGAAGAGGTAGGAAAGAAGGGAGATTGAGATGGAAAAAGAGTTGGTGAGGATATGGTGTAGGGCATAGGTTGTTAAAAGTGGGTGGTGCTTGAGGTGTTGTGGATGAGGATGGTGGTGAAGAAGGGGCTGGTGTTGCAAGGAATGAAGGCTCAGGGGCTTCAAGAGCAATGCTGGCTCTTCTACAGCAGACTGCACATCCTGGAGATCACTGGCCATGCTGGTTCCATCTGAACTGCCTGAGGCTTGGACATACCTGCTGGTTCAACCATAATGAGCCAGATGGCTCGACCTCTTCTGTGTGCTGCCTAGCCTAAAAAGGCTCTTGCACACTAACTTCAGTTGGAGGGACTGCTTCTGCTGGCCCTAGTGGCCCTACCTCTTGCTCACTTGGCCTTGATGGCCTTGGAACATCTGTTTCACTTGGCCCTGATGGCCTTGGAACATCTGCCTTCAAAATCTCAGAAAGCATTGCCTTCATGGTGCCCATTTCCTTATTAAACCACTTCATGGCATTTCTTATCTGAGATATTTCTTTGGAGGTTGATGCCTGGCTCATAAGAATGGAATTCACGTTTGACTGTATGAGCACAGGATCTCACCCTGAGCATCCAACCTTTTAATGACAGGCTTTAAATTTACCTTCTTCTCTATCTTCCTTAGCCTTTTGAGTGCTATTCTCTTTCTTTGCTTGCCCTGCCAACGGGCTCCTCAAGTTAGCATGGTCTGCATCTGATCATTCATTCACAAGAACACCTTCAGTGTGCTCCCCTTGAGTCTGACCATCATTCAGAATTTCTTCTTCAGTAGGCACACTTTCTAAGAGAATATCAGTGTGTGCTGCTGCTTCTACTGCTTGGGTTGGATCTTCCTTTTCATAGGAATATTAGTGTGGCCAGATGTCACACCAGACTCTTCTTGAATTTCCTCTGACAGTGAATGCTCCCCCTCAATGAGAGCATCTTCCAACACAACATCTCTTGAACAGTGTTGCTCCTTCTGAATGGAAGCTTCAACCAAGCTTCTTCAACAGTGTGGCCCACTGCCACGGACTCAGATATTTGAGGCCCACTAACAAATTGCTCCCCCTGGCTGGGAGCATCTTCAAACACAGTTTCTTCAAAGTGTGCTTTTGATGTCCTTACGGAATAACTGGGGTGCTTTGGAGGGAATCCAGGACATCTCGAAGCACCGAAGCTACTAAGGAGGAGGGTAGAGGTTCCTATGATACTGATCCAACAGGGACAATAATCTCAGGAGGAATGCCCTCAATTCTTCTATCAATTTCTTCCACTACTGCTCCTGCTGGAACTTCTACTACTGCTACCACTACCTCTTGCTGGACTTCTGGGCTTCGCCAATTATGGCCTCACCCTCAGCCACAGAGGTCTTGGACCATACACCATTACTATTGAAAAACCACTCTTTCTCAAATTTCTGGCCCTAATGCTTGGCCCATCTTCTCAACTACTGCTCCAGACAGAAGTATGCCATAATGTTGAAAATCTTGGTGAGCAGGTGGGCATAGGGCAAGGATACATTAACATGCTCTTAGTATCCCAAATTTGATCATGAGCAAACTTCATTCTTTCAATAATCACTGTGGCCATATTTATCTCCTGGTTCTGAATGCCCAAACATCATATCTGAATCTGCTTTAGTACAGGTTGAAAAGGTAGCACTTCTAGAACCAAAATCTGACAGACTATAAAGTGTAGAAGGCGATTGAATGCATTCAATTGATTGATATCCAATTTAACATCTTTCAACCTAAATCCTGGACCAACAATTCCTAGACCTTTGCCTGGGTATCCACAGAGTGGATCCCACTGTGACCAGACGTGCTCACACCAACAGGGACTTCAAAGCTCATGGTCAATCTTGATCTGGACTCCCTTGACAGAGGATGTCAAGGACCCATCTGCCTCTGATCGCAAACACACATAAAAGGCCTTCACGAGGTCAAGATAGCTTACCTCTGAGAAGGTTGAGATTTCTGTCCACTGCATCCTGTTCATAGCGGCCACTATGTTGTGCATAGCATTCTTCTCAAATCTGCAACATCTACTGCTTTATTCCACATAGCTTAGTCTTCACAAAAGTGAACCTCTCCTGCTGCTCGGCTGTGAGAAACTCAGCGCTTGTAACCCCAAGACTGCCAGAAACAACGGATGCGGCCATGGATTTGGGTGAGAAAGTTTTTGGAGGGATGAGATGGTGGCAGGAGCGAAAGCCCTCAAGAAATTATTCGCGGGAGAAAAGAGAGTCTTCAAATTTGCAGAGAGTCGATGCCGGAGTCGTTAGGGTATCGACTCAGGCAAGCAAACGAAAGAAAAAAAAAAGGGTAAAGGTAGGAGGAGAATCGTTTCTACATCAACTTCGGAGTAAATAAATACTTTATCGAAAAGTGAGGCGCCAACCGGAAGGCAGAAAATGATAAAAGTATTTGACCAGTTTGAAAACCTTTATAAAAGTGAACTGCCAAGGAAAGATAATATGAATTTTTCTTTGCTTAAAAGCCAGGGAGAGAAATTTACTTAAATTCTGAAAATTTATGTTTCAGTTCTACGCAGAAATCTCTTCACAAATTACACATGCCCAATTCCCTTCTAAGAGATGTGACTCATTCTTCGGGTAAGACTTTTGTGAAGATATCTGCTAACTGACCATTTGTATCAATAAAGAAAATTTCTAAATTACCATTAGCTACATGATCCCGAATGAAATGATATCTAACTCAATATGCTTAGTCCTTGAATGCTGTACTAGATTTGGTGAGGATTATCGCACTGGTGTTGTCGCATAATAATGGAATTGTTTTTATATGTAGTCTATAATCTCAAGTTGTTGCTTGATCCACAGGAGTTGTGTACAGCAACTTCCAGAAGCTACGTACTCAGCTTTAGCTGTTGACAGTGCTACTAAGTTTTGTTTCCTGGAGGACCATGATATTAAGCAACCTGCAAGAAATTGACAACCAACACTAGTACTTTTTCTATCTATTTTGCATCCAGCATAATCAACATCTGAGTATCCCACTAAGTTAATTTCACATGATTTTGGATACAACAGACAAAGTCATGAGTTCTAGATAGGTATCTAAAGATTCTTTTAACTGATATCAGATGTGATTCTCTAGGATCAGCTTGGTATCTAGCACACATACATACACTAAACAAATATCAGGTCTGCTAGTTGTTAGGTAAAGTAAAGAACCTATCATACCTTTGTAGCTCTTTTGATATACTTCTAACCATTCTTGTCACTGTCCATCCTTGTTCATGTGCTCATAGGTGTTGACAGTGGCTTGGTAGTCAAATCCAAATTTCTTCAGAAGCTCCTTGTGTATTTTACTTGACAGATGTGGGTCCCATCTTTTCCTTGCTTGATTTGTAGTCCAAGGAAATAGTTGAGCTCCCCCATCATGCTCATCTCGAATTCTCCCTGCATTAACTTTTCAAAATACTTGCAAAAGGATCATCAGTAGAACCAAAAATTATGTCATCTACATAAATTTGAACAAGTAGTATATGGTTGACCTTTGACTTAATAAAAAGAGTGCTATCTACTTGACCTCTATTGAATCCATGTTTTAAAAGAAAAGAGCTAAGCCTTTCATACCAGGCTCTAGGTTCTTGCTTTAAACCATACAATGCCTTATGAAGTCTAAAAACATGATTAGGAAATTCTGTCATCAAAACTGGGGGTTGTTCCACATAAACTTCCTCCTTGATAAAACCATTTTAAAATACAGATTTGACATCCATTTGCAATAGTTTTAAATACAAAGCTGATGCATAAGCAAGTAAAATTGATAGCCTCAAGTCTACCTACAGGTGCATAGGTTTCGTCGAAATCTATGCCTTCCTCTTGGAATAGCCTTGAGCTACCAGTCTGGCCTTGTTTCTTAAGATTACACCAGTCTCATCCAATGTGTTCTGAATACCCACTTGGTGCCAATAACAGGATGGTCTGATGGTCTGGGAACAAGTGACCATACAGGTTTCTCTTGAATTGATTAAGTTCATCTTGCATGGCTATAATCCAAGATTCATCAGTGAGAGCTTCATTGACTGTCTTAGGCTCAGTCTGAGAAACAAATGCTAGATAATCACAAGGTATTACATTACCTTTGGTTCTTACCCCTACAGATGGATCACCATTGATGTTCTCGGGGATCCTTTTTATATCTCCACTCCTTGGAAGATTTTCATTTGTAATGTCCTTTTTTGCAGATCTTCCAGAGGTGGATCATCTTGTCTTCAATTGATGTATCCTTAATTTCTTAGACAATTCATCTGCATCATCAATGTCACTATCTTCTTCCTTCTCAAGGAAGGTTAGTTTCATCAAAATAATATGTACAGACTGCTCAATTAATAAAGTACATTTATTAACACTCTATAGCCTTTGGGTTTAGAGTGTACCCCATGAAGATGCCTTCATCTAATTTGGCATCTAACTTACCAATATCCCATTATCCATTATGTGAATGAAGCAAGGACATCCAAAGTTCTAAAGTGATGATCTTTGGCTTCTTTCCCTTGAATAGTTCATAGGCTGTCTTCTTCAGGATTGGCCTGATCATTACCCTGTTAATGATATAGCTTGCTGTGTTCTGCTTCAGCCCAAAAATACTTGGCAGGTCATATTCTGATAGCATTGTTCTTGCCATGTCCATAAGGTTCTATTCTCCTCTCAGCAACTCCATTTGCTGTGGTGTCCTTGGTGCTGAGAAGTTGTGCTCAATCCTTAGTCATCACAGAATTTACGAATTTTCATTTTGAAATTCTCCTCCATGATCTGACCGGATTCCAACAATGCAGTACTTCTTGTCTTTTTGCAACTTTCTGCTGAAACTTAGAAAACTTTCGAATGTGTCATCTTGTGTTCCAAGAATGACACCCATGTGAATCTGGAGTAATCATCACTATTACGAAACCAAAATTCTTTCATCCAAGACTCCTGGTCCTCATTGGCCCAAATAAATCCATATGAAGGAGTTCCAAGGGTTTAGAGGTGGTTACCACAGTCTATGACTTGAAGGAACTCTTAGTGGCTCCCTTTTGCACACGGTCTGAGATTCCATCCAATTTATTGCTGACCTTTGGTAGACCTTCCACAAGGCTTCTCTTTCTGAGCTTGTTCATGCGTCCAAACTACAGTGGCCCAATCTTCTATGCCACAGCTCAGTTGACTGCTCTTTGGGCTGCTAAACAGATGTCTTGGTCCTTGAGTTCTTCAAGATAGAGCACATACAGATTCCTTTCTCTGTTGGCTTCGAGGATTACTGCTCTATCCTTCAAGATACTGCACTTGAATTCTTGAAACTTAATCTGATGGCCTTTGTCACAAAGCTGACTGATGCATATGAGGTTGTGCTTTAGACCTTTTACACAAATAACATCTTCTATTATTAGTTTTCCATTACTGCCAACAGATCCAGTACCAATAACAGTCCCTTTGCATTGTCTCCATAGGTTACTGTTCCTTCTTCAGCTTCTAGATGAGAAAATAATCTTCTATTTCCTGACATGTGTCTTCAACATCCACTATCCAAATACCACCTGGATGCTCGAAAATCCCTGAAATAAAAACATTAAGCTTTAGGTACCCAAGTTCTTTTGGGTCCTGGTTGGTTAGTATCATCATTTTCCTTTTGATTATCCACCTTTTATATTTAGTTGGACATGTAGTCTTGTTGTGACCTAATTTGTTGCAGTGACTGCAACATGGTTCTAGTTACTTTTTCAGGATATTTAAGGTGAGCTTTGTATGCTATGTCTTGTTCATGTACAAATTTTGGAGTTAGATATGTCTTAGGATATACTGTTGTGTCTTCATTGTTAGGGGGCGTATAGCCCTGACCATGTTTCCTTTTCCTGACCGTCTAGCACCTCTCAGTATTAAAGAATCTTACCATTAGTGAATTTTCTAAGGTATTTGATAGCTTATCATTTCTTCTGTTAAAATTTTGATTTCATTTTTTAGTTTATCTAAACCTCTTGTTTTTCTAATTGTTATTTGTTCATTTTTATCTTTTAGATTTTCGCATAGCAATTCATTTCTTCTATTGAGTTCATTAAGTTGCTTTTCTAGTTGTTCATTTCTGATTTAAGTCTGAATTAGTATTCTCTAGACATGTAACATTTTTCTTACTAGCTTTTAGTAATTTAGATATTCTCTATATTTATCATATAATTCATTAAAGCGTCTTCTAAGTTATCTGAATCAGAATCATTGCAGGAATCAAAGGATGAGTCAGAGGTTACCTTTTCTGTGACGTCTGCCATGAAGGCTAGGTTAGCCTTTTCTTCTTCCTCGCCGGTTGAACTTGACTCACTGTCTGAGTCACTGCTGTGTCCAAAGCTGCTGCCATGGCTTTCTTCTTATGCCTTCTGAACTTCTTGAACTGTCCTTCTTCCTGAATTCAGTTTTCTGGGTTTTGGACACTCTGCCCTGATGTGTCCTGGCTTCACACTCATAACATAACAGCTCAGCCTTCTTCTTCTCTTTCCTTCTGACTTCTTGAACTCTCTGTGTTCTTGAAATGCCTTTGCCGGATTGGAACTTCTTCTTCTTTGCTAGAATCCATTGCAGTCTTCTGGATAGCATTGCTTCTTCATCATCACTATCCTGCTGCTCACAGTTGTCTAATGATTCTTCTGAGAGTCTTCATTGGCCTTGAGTGCATTTGAGTGCTTCTTCCTGCTAGAGGATTCTCCTAATCTCTCCATATTAATCTCATGAGCCATAAGGGACCCAATGACTTTTCCAGAGACATTCTCTTTAGATCATTTGCCTCCTCATAGCTGTCACTTTAGGAGTCCATGTAGAGGGTAGAGATCTAAGAATCTTCCTGACCATATCTCCCATTTCATAAGTCTTCCCTAGTCCAGTCAACCCATTTGTAATGTCTGTGAATCGACTTAACATCGGGTTATAGATTCTCCTGGCTGCATCTGGGACATTCATATTGAGTTACCAGAATGTCAATCCTAGTTCCTTGACCTTGTCCGTGCTTCATAAGTGATCTCAATTTTTCCCACATCCATTGTGGATTTGCAGGCTGTCACTCTATTGAATTCTTTCTTACTGAGAGCACAGCACAAAATGCTTCTAGCCTTACAGTTTAAAGAAATATTCTTTCTGTCATCAGCTGTCCAATTTACCTTTTCGTTGGTGAATAGGAGATCGCCTTCTTCAACTATGGACCATATCTGGTATTCATTACCTGTAGAAAATACTCCATTCTTGTTTTCTAGTAAGCAGAGTTCTCCATCGAACAATGGTGGTCGGTTGACAGACTGACCTTCATTGTGATGGATCTTACTCTTCAGATCGTGGATCTTCTTCTTTGTCGAAGAGACTCCCTTTGATACCATTTGTTGCCCCAGTTGACGAGCCCAGAGGGGGGGTGAATGGGTCTTTAAAATTATTTTCTTAATACCTATACTTAAACATGCATACAAGAATATTCTTCGATGAAGGTTAGTGAAGGTTAGTGTAAACAACAAAACACACAAAAAGCAATCACACACGCAAGGAATTATCATGGTTCGGACCTCCTCTCCTTAGGAATCCTACATCAAGTCCCTGAGCAACAACTCAGGAATTCACTATCTAGGGTACAGTCCCCCTATGGACACTACAGCACCCACATAGCTGGTCTTCCTTCACACGAAGGGAACTACACACCCTGGATCCCACCAAGTCTTCCTTCACAACCAAAGGGAAACAGGCACAGTAATCAATGAGAAAGAGATCGAGCCCCTTGATCAAGGTTTAACAAGCCAAGATTTGATGCTAACAGAACTGAGAGCACAAGATCAAAACAATGCACACACTCTCAGAACTTCATAGGCTCTCTTAGGATTTGAATCACAGCACAGAGAGCAAGAGCTATGAACTGATGGGAATGAGGCTAGCTCTTTTCTGGAGAACTCACAGAGAACTTGAACTCAGTTCCTGGAAGCGATGTCTCTAAAGTTTTTTTTTTCTGGAGTTTTACTCTTGCTTATATATATATCTTGTTGAAATTTGAATGTTGAGAAGTTGTTGTCTCTACGCTTTGTGTACATTAGACTGCTTGACACTTGGAAGCTTCCAGCCAACAGTCTTTTATCCATTTGTGCATGCAAAGAGATAGGATCTTCTATATAATCCTTTGGCTTCTATTTTGTCCAAAGTTGTATCACTAGAGCTGTCAGTGACCTGCATATATTAAATGCTAGAACAGTAGACAGCTAGGCTGTCTCTTATTGTCAGTTAACGTTAGGGCAAGAGTTCATAGAAATGTAATGCCATTTTACTGTATCTAAAAGATGCATACAGAGTAAGCACGATAAGGACGATATCGTCTGCATGCATGTAGAGATAATTCAGTCTTCATTAAATGCACGGATGTCAGAAAGATAGTGTGAAGACTTTGACTATTCAACGCGTTAAATATCAAGTCGTATAAACATAAATCGGTGCATTCATGACTTATGAAATCGTTATGCACTAACTGCCAAATCATTGTAACTTAGCATCAAATCGTTGTTTCTTCAAAAGGATCGTTATGATCAAGACGATATAATCGAATCGTATGAGTTATAAGAAAATCGTTTGTGATCAATAAAGAAATCGTTGTAGAAGGCAATTCCTTGTGTTTACTAAAGAAGTCGATGTGCGAAGCAAAACGTTATGACGTCTTGAGGAATCGTTGTGATGAGCAAATCGTTACGACGACTTAAGAAATCGTTGCGATGACCAAATCATTATGACGACTTAAGAAATCATTGTGATGAGCAAATCGTTACGATGACTAAAGGAATCGTTGCGATGAGAAAATCGTTACGATGGCTAAAGGATCGTTTGCGATGAGCAAATCGTTATGACGACTTAAGAAATCGTTACGAAGAGCAAATCGTTACGATGGCTAAAGGAATCATTGCGATGAGCAAATCGTTACGATGACTAAAGGAACGTTGCGATGAGCTAATCATTACGATGACTAAAGGAATCGTTGCGATGGCAATCATTACGATGGCTAAAAGAATCATTGCGATGAGCAAATCGTTACGATGGCTAAAAGAATCATTGCGATGAGCAAATCGTTACAGGAACGACGATTTCTATTTAATCTAAACGATGTTTCAGGTTTATGAGGAAATCGTTAAGGCACTTATGAAATCTTTACAGTTCAACTGAAATCGTTGTAGCATATGGAAAGTCGATGTGGATTTAGAGAAATTTCATGCTGAACTTAATATCCTTCAGAAAGGAATACTTACCAAATTGCTTGATTTCCTGTAGTATTTCCTGTGCTCAAGACTTATGGAACATGTGTTAGTAATATTTGGCATGGTTTTTTTAATCACCAAAATAAATATAATTAATTAAAATTATATGGGGACAGACTGATCATCAATTTACACAACGGGCAATATTCCAGACATATCCATCGGGAAATCTCATTGCTTCAAACCATTGCAACACTTGCTTAATCTGTCTAGCCCCAAGCACATATAAAGCTTTAGGTTGCACCACTTTTCCACTAACATGCTGCAGCTCTAGTTCTGGACGTCTGCAAAGTACTTTCAAATCCATTCGTGCCTTGACGTTATCCTTCGTTTTGCCTTTGACATCCATAACTGTGTTGAACACATTATCAAAACATTCTTCTCTATATGCATGACGTCCAGGTTATGTCATATCAAAAGTCTTGACCAATAAGGCAATTCCCAAATATGCTTTGCTTCACCCAATTGTGATCCTTCCCAAAGCCGGGGATTTGTTGGGTACTACCAGGCAGTTGTGATACAGTCGGTAAGTTCTGGACCCACCTCGCCATGTTTCCACCAAACACCCATTCCATATCTACCTCCTCCATCACAATTGTAATTTTCATAAAAGAATCCTTTTGCTTTCGAAAAGGATGGTCACTCGGTAGAAACCGACGGTGACAATCGAACCAACATGATTTTCCCCCAGATTTCAATACGAATGATTTAGAATCCTCCATACAATAAGGACATGCCAACCTCTCATGTGTGCTCCAGCCAGATAACATGCCGTACGCTGGGAAGTCACTTTTTGTCCACATTAATGCGGCCTTCAAATTGAAATTCTGCTTTCTGGATGCATCATAAGAGAGAACCCCATCTGACCATAACAATTTTAGTTCATCAATCACGGTCTGAGATATATGTCTATATTTTTTCTTGGACTTTTTGGACCCGGAATCAGCAATGAAAGGAACAGATTCTCACGCTGCATGCACATGCCTGGCAGAAGGTTATATGGTGTTAGAAATAAGGGCCAACATGAGTAAGATGCCACTGAGCCTCCAAATGGATTGAAACCGTCTGTGCATAAACCCAGCCGCATGTTGCGTGGATCCCTTGAGAAGTAAGGATGAGTACGGCTAAAATGAGCCCAAGGTTCACCATCGGTAGGATGACTCATTTCAAGATCGTCACGACAGACTCTTTCCACATGCCAAGTCATGTGTCCAGCTGTCTTCAGGGACATGAAAAAACGCTGCAATCTAGGTGTGATCGGAAAGTACCACAAGACTTATACGGAACACCTTCTGCTTTGACTTGTCCCCTCTCTTAGGCTTGAATCTATCTTGCTTACAAATACAACATGATGTCTTATCTGCATCATCTTTATAGTACAACATACAGTGATTCGAACATGCATCAATTTTCATAAAACCAAGCCCCAGATCATTCACCATCTTCTTTGCATGGTAAAATCACCAGGTAACCTCTCTGATTGAGGAAGCATACTCTTGACGAGTAAGAGAAGCCGATTAAAACACTCTCGCTCATATGAAATTCAGATTTCAAATTCAGTAGCTGCGACATACAGACAACCGTGTATGCTTCTCACAACCATCCCGTAATGGCTCATCAGCATCTTGAAGTAACTGATAAAAATCTTTGAGCTTTATCATTCGACACTTCTTCATTTGTTTGATCATCATAAAATTGAACTCCAGACCAGCAGCATCGACAACCATGTCTAGTACGTACTTGTGGAGGCAAAGTAATTAGCTGGTGCAGACGACTAAAATTCAACTCACCATGAGACGACCATAACTCATAATGGGCAACAAATCCTCTCGTATACAAATGATGCTGCACATCCCATGTCGATATCCACTTTCTGTTCTTACAAGCCGAACACGGACATCGGATGTTACCCATCGGATCAACTGCTACTAATGAATTACTTAATGCAAACTGAATAAAACTATCAACTCCGTCTTTAAACTCCTCTATCACAACTCCATTCACTATTCCAAGGTACATCCATGACCGATTCTCATAAGATATTTTCCTACACAGATTAAATCATGTCATGAGGTTAAAATCGAACACACCCTCCATCGTTCGAGTAAGTCAAAATGAATAGGTAGGATATATTATTTAGATTATCACTTTTTACCCATCTGTGAATATTTGATCGCACTCAGATGACCATTTACTATGTGTTTGTATTATTGCTGAAAATTTGGCAGCATCTCCCCACACCTCTCCGATATAGCAAAAATATTTATTGATTAAGATATTTTCTTAAATACTTACTAATAAGTGGTTAAGAAATATTCTAAATCAATAAAGGTATATCAGAGAGGAGTGAGTAGGCGCACCCAAAATTTTCAACAATATACAAACACATAGTAAATGACCACCTAACTGCGATCAAACATTCACAGACTGCCCAAAATGGGACAATTCAAGACTTTGAGTTAGATATACACGTTCTCCTCATTGAAAATAAGACTCGTGCACATCAATCCCAAAGTCTTGAACGGAAAGGTCATTGACATGAGCTTAACATGCTCTCGTGAGGTGTGTGCAGTGATAAATTGCTATACATGCATAGATCAAATTTAAAACCCACATAAATATGAAAGGAATATGAAAACAAAATCATACATGTGAACAAGTGCAATAATAAACCAAATTCACACATACATGTACATGAATACATATAACACAAAAAAATACAATACTAATCAAACTGAAAGTAAACGGCTCTCTGGGAACCATCCCAACCTGGATTAGTACTCTATTTGAATTAGTAGTCATGTATTCTTCTAACTTCTAGTAGAATTGAACTAAAAATGTAAAAGCAAAAAAATTGACAGAGAATCTATGCAATGTTCATGTTCTAATAAAAGGTTTAGTATAAATAATTTCTAAAAGAGAGAGCCAAATAAAATCATGCTATCTGATGTCATGTTCTTGTTCTTGTTTATTTCTTTGTAAGGTGAACCAACATAATGCAGCTGATATGTAAAAAAAGATATCTGTTTAATTTCTTACTTACTTTCTATACTTGCTTTTGCTTATCTCTCCCTCAAATAGAGTTAGGCAATATGGAGTGTGGGCTGTCCGAGCGAAAAGCCAATCACACATGTTTTAGAAGGATACATAGCAGACAACTTGGCTTTTTATTTGCACAGAATGTGTAAAAAGATGCATACATTTGTCCATTTCTTCCTATTATAAGTTTGGTTATATTCTAGAAGTATAGTGATGATCTGCCAAGGCATTGGAGCTGTAGTAGTATTAAGTTTGCATGAAGTTCAATTTTATTTCTGATGTTACAATTAGTCATGTTAGTCTGTGTATCTTAGCGACAACAGTATATTTTAGTGCAAGGTATAAGCTTTTACTATTCTTCAGTATGATAAGAATTTCAGTAAACATGATCACATGTAAGCTAGGGATTGTTCGGCTATATGCATTTTTTTGTCGTAGATCAAAATTTGAAAAGTATTTAGTCTATCAGATGATTGTACTTTTTCTATGTTAAATATTACATCTTATAAAATTCATGACATAACTACTTTTATAGTAATCTAGACTAAAGGCAATTAAATTAGATGTTATATATCACAGAGATCCAGGTCTGTAGAAATCTTTGTCAAAAGGACCTAGGTGAATAAATATGAAATCTGGGCTTACAGCAAAGATATTGAAGGTTTTTTTTTTATATATAAGTTCGAGGGTGACACATCCTTTCCAAAATCTGAAACGAATATGACGGAAAAGACCCGGATTTTCACGATAATATTCCCGATGTCATCAACCGAACTGTCAAGAATATATTGATCTATATATTTATCGGCCTTTCATGGATAGTTCAGATGGGTGTCTAATTTTCTCTGAAAAGAGTGTGTAGTAAATTCAAAGGGAAAAATATGACCCAAATTCTAATATTTATCCTTATCGGAAATAATCGGATACTTCTCAATCGGCATGGTGCACATATTCAAATAGAGGGGAAGGGGATCACCTAAGGGCCGGGGGGGGTTGGGAGGGGGTGGGGAGGGAGGGGTAGGGGGGGCTGCCAGGAGGGGGCTAGCTGCTAGGAGGCGGAGGCCGGGGGTGGGGGGGGTGGGGGAGGAGGGGACTGTGGGGAATGTGGGGGAGGGGGACTGAGGGGGAGGGGAATGTGGGGGAGGGGGGGACGGAGGGGGAATGTGGGGGAGGGGGTGGACGGGTGGGGGGAGGGGGGACTGAGGGGAGGGGAATGTGGGGGGGTAGGGGGGAGGGGGGACGGAGGGGGGAATGTGGGGGAGGGGTGGACGGTGGGGGGGAGGGGGGGACTGGGGGGGAGGGGGAACGCGCGGAGGAGGGGAATGTGGGGGAGGGGGGGCACTGTGCGGGGAGGAGGGGACGGTGGGGGGTAGGGGACTGTGCGGTGGGAGGAGGGACGGAGGGGGGAGGGGGGACTGAGGGGGAGGGGAATGTGGGGGGAGGGGTGACGGAGGGGGGAAGTGGGAGGGTGGACAGGGGGTAGGGGGGGACTGTGGGGGGGGGGGGAACGCGCAGAGGGGGGGAATGTGGGGTAGGGGGGGCCTACGCGGGGAGGAGGGGATGTAGGGGGGAGGGGGACTGTGCGGGGAGGAGGGGATGGAGGGGGGAGGGGGGACTGTAGGGGGAGGGTGGACGCGCGGAGGGGGGAATGTGGGGGAGGGGGGGACTGGCGGGGGAGGAGGGGAAGGAAGGGGAGGGGACTTTGCGGGGTGAGGGGGGAGGGAGGGGTAGGAGGACATACGGCGGCATGGGGGCAGAGAGAGTTGCAGGCAGTCAGAGGCGGCGATAGGGCGGTGAGCCAGAGGCGGCGACAAGTCGGGCTAGTGGCGGCGGCGCGGGGGAAGCGACAGCGGCGGGGAGGGGGGGGACACGACGGCGACAGCGAAGGCACGGCGATGCCAGAGAAGAGAGAGAGAGTGCTAGAGACGAGAGAAGAAAGAGAGCGAGAGAGTGAGAGAGAGATGCCGGAGACAAGAGAGAGAGAGCGTGGGCGCAGAGAAAGCGTGGCTGTGAAGGGAAATATTGTGGATTTTCTGACGGAAAGTATTCTGTCGGAAAGTCCGTCGAAAAATTCTGTCGGAAACCCTTCGGCAATACCGATGGACTTTCCGACAGAATACTTTCCGTCGGAAAATCAGACTGATATTTTCAGTAAAATATCACCGTCAGATATACCGACGGCTTTTCCGACGGAAATATTCCATCAGAAAATGTTGTCAGTAATCCCGCTTCTCTTGTGGTGGAAGCAGAAGCAGATTTTTTATCCAGTCTCCACTGATCAGTTCCTCTCCTATGCCAAAAGTTAGGAAAACCAATCATTACAAAGTTTCCTTGATAGAGACCGCTATGCTCAGTTCTTAGAAGAGCAGCGGGACCTTCATCTCTAGAGGATGGTTCCTATCATGGGGCCTTCCTATTCTGTAGCTGTGGGTTCTTTAGGCAATTCTTTGAAGAGCAGGAACTTAAGGCTTGGGAAATCATTTCTCATCATGTCTCTCTTCTGTCTCCTACCTTCTATCTTCCTGTACCCCTCAAGAGTAATACAAACACCATCTTTGCCTCACATTTATCTTTTCTCTCTTTCTTTGTCTCAAAATGGTCTATTTTTGCTTAATGACAAAAAGGGGGAGAAAAATAAACATTCTGAAATATATATCAAAATAATTATTTTTTTTTATTTAGAAATTCTTATCTTATTCAGCACATGTTATATCTTGTTATATTTCTCATCACAAAAAAAGGGGGAGATTGATGATCAGTCCATCCTCATCAATATTAATTATTATATATATTTTGGTGATTAACAAACTCAAATAAAGTATGATCTAACAATGTTTTATGAAGCTAAGCAAAGGAAACAAATCAGGTGGGAATCAGCAAATAAGTAAGTATTACTTAGCATCTGAAAATACAGAGCATGTAATTCTCTAAGTACACATCGACTTCCCTTGTGGTATAACAATTTCATTAGAGTCATAACAATTTCACTACTAACGATTTCATTTTCACAAGGATTTGATAAAGTATCATAATAATTTCGGTTTTATAATGATTTCTAAGTGTTGCATTGATTTCGATCTCACAACAATTTGTCAAGTGAGCATAACGATTTGCTCTCACAACGATTCACTAAGTGAGCATAACAACTTGATCTCACAATGATTTTGTTATTGTAACGATTGAGAACAAAGACTTGGTCTCACATCGATTTGGTCTTCATAACGATTTGATAAGTTCCACATCGATTTGGTCTTCATACGATTCGATAAGTTACAAATGACTTGTCAGTATAACGACTCGATAAGTTACACAACGATTTACTTGTAACAATTCGATAAGTTACACAACGATTTTCTTGCTGTAACGATTCGATAAGTCACAACAACGACTTGGTCTGTGTAATGATTCGATAAAGCAAAACAACGATTTGATCACTACATCGACTCGATAAGTGAAACAACGATTTGGTTATAACAACTCATTCATAACGACTTGCTTATACTCTCATAACGATTTGGTTATGATTGTATAACGATTTGTGTTCACATCGATTGTTTATACATGTGCAACGATTACATAAACATCGACTCATCACATAACGATTTCATAAGTCATACTCACAACGATTTCATGGGTTATAACGGCTTGATATTTAAACATATTTTAAATATTTGAAAGTCAAAAATCTTCCCTCGCTTTTCTCTGATATCCATGCATTATTATGAAAACATTTCACTGCACAATGCATGCACATACATCTTCTATTCCTATGCTTATGTTAGAAACATCTTATGGAAAACAAATTGATATTTCTATTTTGATCTATATTCATTCTGACGTGACTGACAATAAGAGACAGCATAGCTGTCTATCATTTAGCACTTATTGTGTGCAGGTCTCTTACAGCACATCTGTTTACAACGCTGAACAAAATGGAAGATGAAGGATATCAAGAAATGTCTTCTCTTTGCATGCGTGGAACTTAAAGAACCGTTGACTGGAAGCTCTACAATACCATGCAGTCTAATGTATACCAGAGCTTAGAGACAACAGACATATCAACGGCTACTTCCTCAAGAGAAGATATAAATACAAGATTCAAGACTCTTGGAAGATACTTTTGGAGGAAGATCTTTGAAACGACAACATGATAGAAAAGTGTTCAAGCAAAATGTCTTAGAAGAAGAGCCTCTGTCCATTGCAATCCTCGTAGCTCTTGCTCCTTGTGTCCTGACAAAATCTTTTAGAGAGCCTTTTTGAGTTCGAGAGACTTCTCTCTTGTAGATCTTCTCTGTCGTCTCAGCCTCAGATCTGATACTCGTTGTAAATCAAGTCTAGGTGCATTTCGCCTTTATTCTCATTCCTGTTAAATTCCTCTTCTGGGGTGAAGAGAGGAACCTGTTGAAACAAGTGTTTTATTCCCTTCGTATTGAAGGAAGACCTGGGTTCCAGGGTTGTTTTCCCTTCATGTGAAGAAGAAGGCCAGGTGCGGCTGGATGTGTAAGTGTCCTTGAGGGAGACTGTACCCTTGGGTAGTGGAATCCTGAGTTGTTGCTCAGGGACTGGACGTAGACTCCTGTGGAGAGGAGGTCCGAACCAGGATAAAATCCTTGTGTAGTGTGGTTGCTTGTTTGTGATTGTTGTTTATACTACTAACACTAACAGTCAACGAGTGTTTGTGTGAACATTTTTGTGACAGGTTTAGATAATCATTTTAAGAATCCCATTCACCCCCCCTCTGGGCTTGCTAGCTGGGCAACACGAACCACCATAAAGAAGGACACATCACACACATACACATACCCATCACCTAAGCACTATAGTAACGAATCTTGGTAACTGCGTAGATCGGGAGAAGCTCTCTCCACCCTAACTAGTGGTACTGTCCACCTCCAACATTTCATCATGATGCCCACAGGATATCACATACACATGAGCCATCCCATGGGACTTTTCTACAGTACATCTCCATTGGCCTTCTATGGTAGCAGTGTCAGTCCGGCATAATATACACTAATCACTTATTCCCATGATCACATATTTAACACAAATTTCATACACTTAATGAGTCATTTACATGCTCATGATTTAAACACATGTATCTCACATTACAGAAATGATCATGACAGTTAACAGTGTTAAAACAAACTTAACAGAACCTAAACATGATACTAATCATCAAAAACAACATTTTTTACTAATCATGCTTAATATGACCCTTAACGTTCACAACTGGAAATAGTAGTCACGGATGTCAGAACATGCGCAAATTTTAATCATAGACCCTACGCATGAAAATATTAGATGT
>JACBKR010001427.1:0-51306 GCA_014218235.1 Colocasia esculenta | reverse complement strand
CTCCAAAATTGACCTCGGGTCTGGCTATCATCAAATGAGGATCAAAGACGACGACATTTTTAAAACGGCTTTCAGGAGCAAGTATGGACACTATGAATTCATTGTTATACCTTTTGGTCTGACCAATGCCCCTACAGCCTTTATGCAACTCATGAACAACATATACTGACCATATCTCGATAAGTTCGTGGTCGTCTTCGTTGATGACATCCTCATATACTCCAAGACCAAAGAAGAACATAAAGAACATCTGAAGATATCTCTGCAAGTCTACGGGACAACCAACTTTATGCAAAGCTGAGCAAGTGCGAGTTCTGGCTCGAAGAAGTGTCTTCTTGGGCCATGTCATTGTTGCCCAGTTGACGAGCCCAGAGGGGGGGTGAATGGGTCTTTTAAAAAGTAATCTTTAGACTATCCTGTAAATTTAAACATACACACAAATGTTCTTCGAAGGAGGTTAGTGACTGTTAGTTGAATAACAAACACACAAGAGAAAGGCAATCACACAACACAAGAAATTATCCTGGTTCGGACCTCCTCTCCTTAGGAGTCCTACGTCCAGTCCCTGAGCAATCTCTCAGGATTTCACTTACAAGGGTACAGTCCCCTTAAGGACACTACAACACCAACTCAGCTGGTCTTCCTTCACACCCGAAGGGAACAACTACACCCTGGATACCCCACCAGGTCTTCCTTCACACTGAAGGGAATCAACACCCTGGATACTACCAGGTCTTCCTTCACAACCAAAGGGAAACAACACCTTAGATACCACCAGGTCTTCCTTCACACACGAAGGGGAAGCACAAGCGAGAGAAAGAATTCAAGCCCCTAGATCAAGCTTTTAAACAAGCAAGGATCTGAAGCAACTAGTGCTGAGAGCAAAGATCTAAAACAAGTTGCACTCTCAGAACTACATGGGCTCTCTTAGAAAATCTATTATAGCACAGAGAGCGAAGAGCTGAAGATGATGAAGAAAAGAAAGGTTCTTTGCTCTAGACTTTCTTCAGAGAAATTTGAATGCTTGACACGCGTCGTATCTCTTCTGTTCTTCTGACTTGTATTTATATCTTCAATTTGAAATATAGACGATGAAGTAACCGTTGTCTCTTAGATGGGTAGACGTTAGACTGCTTGACAGTTTGGGAGCTTCAACAATCTTTTATTCATTTAAGCACGCAAAGAGATAATGTCTTCTGGCGTCAGTATGGTCCAACGTTGTATGACAGAACATCTTTAGGACCCTGCACACATTAAATGCTAGAAAAGTAGACAGCTAGGCTGTCTCTCGTTGTTAGTAAACGTTGACATGAGTTTTCACCAAAATAGTAATGCCAAATAGTTTGATCTAAAAGATGTTGACAGAGTATGCACGATAATGAAAAGATATCATCTGCATGCATGCAGTAGATACGTTCTGTCTTCATTAAATGCACATCAGTCAGACAGATAATAGAGGACTTTGACAATTCAACGTTTTAAATATCAAGTCGATATAAATTATAAAGATGTTATCTATATGACTTATAAAATCGTTATTAATAAGTCAAGTTGACCAAGTCGTTATGAGACAGAAGAAATCGTTGTGAAACACTTAAAGAATCGTTATACAAAGAAAATCGTTGTGTTTCTGAAGAAATCGATATGGAACACTTAACAAATCGTTGTAAGATGCAAATCGTTGTATTTCTGAAGAAATCGATGTGAGTTGCTTAACAAATCGTTGTGATAACTTATAGAATCGTTACAACAAGCAAGTCGTTGCAAGTTCTAAAGAAATCGTTATGATAACTTATAGAATCGTTACGGCGAGCAAGTCGTTACGCTTTCTGAAGAAATCGTTGTGAAACACTTAACGAATCGTTATGCAAAGCAAATCGTTGTGTTTCTGAAGAAATCGTTGCGATGACTTATAGAATCGATATGACAAGCAAGTCGTTACGCTTTCTAAAGAAATCGTTGCGATGACTTATAGAATCGATATGACAAGCAAGTCGTTACGCTTTCTAAAGAAATCGTTGCGATGACTTATAGAATCGATTGACAAGCAAGTCGTTACGCTTTCTAAAAAAATCGTTGCGATGACATATAGAATCGATGTAGGATCGACTTGTTTGAAACAACATGATTTTTCAGTCTTATAAAGAAATCGTTATGATGTTCAATAGAAATCGATATGGACTTAGAGAAATGGATTAAAGCTTCAGAGAAGTAATGCATACCTTTATTGGCTTGTTTGGCCTTGGTAATTTCCCTGTACTTAAGACTTATGAAATATGCATTAGATATAATTGATAAATTCTTGTTTGGTTTTGTTAATCATCAAAATATATAATTAAAATTACATGGGGACAGACTGATCATCAATCTCCCCCTTTTTGGTGATGACAAAACTGAACAATAAGCATGGATGAAAAACATCTGAAATGCTAATTTTTTCCTTTAAAAATTAGTGGAATGTATTTCAGACATGCTAATTTTCTCCCCCTTTTTGTCATTGAGCAAAAAGACAATCTGAGACAAAGAAAGAAGAGAGAAAGAAAACAGGAGTACACAAAGAAGGTGATTTCATTAACTTTGTGGAGGTACAGGTAAATAGAAAGCAAGAGACAAAAGAGAGGCAAAATGGGAGATGGTTTCCCATGCCTGTGCTTCCTGCTCTTCAAAATGAGTTTTAAAAACTCCAAAAGACAAAGAGTAGGATCGTCCCATGGTGGAAGCCATCCTTTTGAGATGAAGATCTAGGTGCTGATAGAGGAGATCAGCATATGCATCCTTATCCATGGTCATCTTGAGGAAATGACGAGTCCCAAAGCTGGCACAGGTGAGGAATTGGTCCATAGTGACAGGATAGTGATTGTGGTTGTCCTTGAGAGCCTTGTGAAGAGCCACATAGACTTTGTATCTTTCCTCCCAGACCTTGAAGGGATCATTGACTAGGTGGATAGAGTTCATATCAAGGAATGTGGCTGGAGACACTGCAGGCTTGCCTTCTGTGGCTTGGGCTTCATTGAGGGCAATCAATTGTTGGGCTGACAAGGGATAATACTTGGACCATTCTGTGGAAGTCAGCCTCTCACATTCTGACAGAATAGGGCCTAGGACATCAGCACTGACATGTCCCTGGATTATTCCCTAAACAAGAATGGGAAAAGCTACCAGGCAACCTTTCTGTACTTTAATCCTGCCCATGATTCTGGCATAACGCTCAAATATGATGGAACCAACAGAAGACTCCATAACAAGGAAGTGAATTTGAGGAAGGGCAGTGTCATCAGGTACTGAGAGGGTGGCAAAATCGACCTGAATGTCTGAAGCATGACGAATTGTTTTGCTGACATTTGAGATAGCCCTTTTGAACTGACTGAGCTGAACTTCAGGAAGATTGTTGATGTATCTGTAGTTATTGAAAAGCATGAAGTGCTGAACCATCTTGATTTCAGTTTGGATGTAGGGTGCCCAGAGCTCTGGTGATAGATCATTAGCCACTCTGATAAGGTCAGGGAGTGGCCCTTGGAGGGAATCTGGCAGTTTTGGCTACATTGTATCTATGGTAGAGATCCTTGTGGCTTTTGCCCCACTGCTCTTCAGATTTCGAATGAGCACCAGAAAAGATTTTGGCTCTTTCGGATTTGGTGAGAGAGGTGAAGGTAAGATTGTGGTTAAATGATCAGAAAGATTAAGAAAAGGGAGGTTGACAATTGTTGCAAAAACAACCTTTGTCAGATACTCTCTATACAATGGTTTTGTTTGTTAACCACTGTGAGAGAGAACCACAAAGGTGGGTACTTGGGCTGAGAGGAAATGGAGGAGGTAGAAGAAACTTTCCTCTTCTTTGAGGCAGGGTGGAAGAGTCTGCCTTGTGGATGTGTTCCCCAACTTTCAACACTGCCCTGAGGATAGCTTCCTCAAACTCATACTTAACCTTTCCAGAAAAGGAGAGGTGAGTTGGGCGCTATCAGGTATGAGAGTGATGAAAGAGGGTGGAGGAGAAGGATGAAGGAAGGAGTGAGAAGTAGTTGGAATATCATCTGCTGGGCCAGAGGGGGGACCAGAGGAGGAGGATGCTCCAGCTGAGGATGCTGGAGGGGCTTCAAAAATTGATGATGAAGAAGGAATGTTGGTAGAGGAGGCTGAGTTGGGGTTGATTGAGAAGGAAATGGAGTGGAGAAGAAATAGGTCTGGATTGGGGCTTCTTGAATGTCTGAGGAGCAGGTGGAGCTGTAGGAGCTGAGGGTGGTGATGGTGGAATGGGTGTGTGAGAGGGAGAAGAGGGAGCTGGGGGCTTGGCTACCAAGATCTCTTCAGCTGCCTCAGACTGCACAGACTCACTCTCCACTGGCCTTGATGGCCCTGACCCTTGCTCAGCTGGCCCTGGAGGCCCTTTAACCTGATCAGCTGGCCCTGACGGCCCTTGCTCATGCACTGCTGCCTCTGCTGATGCTGCTGCTGCTGCTGCTTCTGGCCCTGAAGGCCCTGATTCTTGGGCTTGGTCAGCAGGAGGAGGAGGGGAGGAGGAATTTGATCTCCAACCACCTTCAGAATTTGCTTTAGCATCTCCTTCATAGTGCCCATTTCTTTATTGAACCACTTCATGGCATTTCTTACACTGGCCAACTCATTGGTGGCTGATGCTTAGCTCATGAAGATTGAATTGGTATCTGCCTGGAGAGAACATAAGATTTGTCCTTGAGCATCAAGTCTCTCTATTACTGGCTTCAAGTTGATTATAATCTTCTGCTTTACTTGCCTTTCAAAGGGAGTATTTGCTAACATTGGAATTTTAGATTCTACTTCTTTCCCCTTTTTCTTAGCCTCTGAAGCTGGAGGAGGCTCATCATCATCCGAACTGGAGGAGCTGGCTGTCTCCCCTTCTCTGACATCTTCTGGACCATGAGGGACATCATCATTTTCTGGTACAGTGTCCACTGGTTCATCAAGGTGAGCTTCTTCTTCTTCTATATTTTCCTTTGAATGCTCCCCCTGAGTAGGAGCTTCTTCTTCAATTTCCATTTGCTCCCCCTGAATGGGAGCATCTTCCACAATAGCGTCTACTGGAGCACTGGATTGCTCCACTTGAGTTGCTGCTTTACCAGATTCTTCAATGTGGCCTGATGCCACAGCTTCTTCCATCTCAACTTCACCAGTCTCTGAGGGGACTGGGGTGGTGAGGACTGAATCAATCACATCTCTGAAAATGGAGCCAATTAATGAAGTAGGCAGATTATTGGCGGCATCTACCACTTCTTCCTCTATAGGTACCTCTGGAGATTGTGAAACATTTGGTACAAGAGGTGACCCTAATGTCTCAACAGCTGGTTGGAATTCTGCTACTACAACTGCTGGAACTGAAGATGTTGCTTGCTCAGACTCTATTCTCTGTTCTGCTGCTTTTGAACTTCTGTTGATTGCTCTGTTGCTGGTACTGCAACCTCTTCCTGAACATCAGGAATTTCTGGAATATCACCAATTATGGCCTCTCCCTCGGCCACTGTGGTCTTAGACCACATACCATCAATGACTGAAAATCCACTCTTTCTAAGGTTCCTGGACCTGATTGACTGGCCCATCTCCTTACAGCAGCTCCTGCCAGATCAATACCAAAGTGTCTAAATACCTGGTGAGCAAATGTGCATATGGAAATGAAACGTTGAGCTTGGTTTTTGTATCCCAAATCAAATCTCTGGCAAATGACATTCTTTCCATCATCACTGCGGCCATGTTGATTTCCTTGTTCTGGATGGCCCAGTACATCATATCAGAATCCGCCTGAGTACAGGTGGAGAAAGTGGCGCTCCTTGGAACCAAAATTTGACAAACTATAAAGTGGAGAAGACGGTTGAAAGCAGTGAGTTGATAATATCCAATTTTCATCCTTCAATCTGTATCCTGGCCCTACAATGCCAAGACCCTTGACTTGGGCGTTCACGGAGTGAACCCCACTGTGTCCGGATGTGGTTACCCCAAACAGATCATGCAATAAATCTCTATCAATCTTAATCTGAGTGCCCTTCACATAAGAGACCAGGGACCCATCTTCCTGAGTCTTCAAGCAAACATAAAAAGCCTTCACGAGGTCTGGATAGCTTACCTCGGAGAGGGTTGAAACACCCATCCACTGCATCCTTGCCATAGCTTCAACAATTCTGTGCATTCCATTCTTTTCGAGGTCTGCTACATCCACTGCCTTATTCCCACAAATCTTTGTCTTCACAAACTGGAACCTCTCCTGCTGCTCACGAGTCAAGAACTCGGCGCTGTAGCCACCCAAGCTTCCGGAAATGGATGACGCGGCCATGGAATCAAGTGTGGAGGGTTTCTGGAAGATTGAGAAGGAAGGAGGAGAGAGATTCCTCGAGAAATTTCGCGGGAAGGGATGAGAAGCTTCAAATCTGGCAAAGAGTCGATGTCGTAATCGCTAGGGCATCGGCTCAGGTGAAAGAGGGAAAAGGTTGAAGACGAAGTGTGAATCGGTATCGCATTTAATTTTTGGAATAAATAATGGGGTGGAAAGTGAGGCGCCAAAAAGGCGGAGGAAAACGACAAAAGGTGTTGACTATTCAAACCGACTTCAATGAAAGAGCGGTTACAAAGGATAATTTGAATTTCTTTTGCTTAAAAACATGGAGGGAAAAATAGCTTAAATCTGGAAATTAATGTGCCAGTTGTAAGCAAACTTTTATCACAAATTGCACATGCCTAATTCCCTTATAAGAGATGTGAATCTCTCTTCAGGTAAGGTTTTTGTGAAAATGTCTGCTAATTGGCCATTTGTATCAATAAAGGATATTTCAATATTTCCATTTGCAACATGATCACGAATAAAATGATATCTAACCTCAATATGTTTGGTCCTTGAGTGCTGAACTGCATTCTTGGTGAGATTAATGGCACTGGTGTTGTCACACAGCAATGGGATTGATTTGATACTTAATCCAAAGTCTTCAAGTTGTGCTTTATCCATAGGAGTTGTGTACAGCAACTTCCAGCAGCTACATATTCAGCTTCAGCTGTTGATAGTGTCACTGAGTTTTGTTTCTTTGAAGACCATGATATCAAACATCCTGCAAGAAATTGACAACAACCACTGGTGCTTTTTTATCTATCTTGCATCCAGCATAGTCAGCATCTGAGTATCCTATTAAATCGATTTCGCAAGATTTTGGATACCACAGACCTAAGTCATGAGTTCTAGCTAAATATCTAAATATTCTTTTCACTGAAATTAAATGTGATTCTTTAGGATCAGCTTGATATCTAGCACACATGCATACACTAAATAGAATATCTGGTCTACTAGCTGTTAAATAAAGTAGTGAACCAATCATACCTCTGTAGATCTTTTGATCTACTTTCTTACCATCTTTATCACTGTCCATCCTTGTTGATGTACTCATTGGTGTTGACAGTGGTTTGGCATTGTCGAATCCAAACTTCTTCAAAAGTTCTTTTGTGTATTTTGCTTGACAAATATGAGTTCCTTCTTTTCCTTGTTTGATTTGTAATCCAAGGAAATAGTTGAGTTCTCCCATCATACTCATTTCAAATTCTCCCTGCATTAACTTTTCAAAATACTTGCAAAGAGATTTATCAGTAGAACCAAAAATGATATCATCTACATAATTTGAACTAATAGTATGTGTTTGACCTTTGACTTTATGAAAAGAGTGCTATCTACTTGACCTCTACTGAAACCATGGTTTAAAAGAAAAGAACTAAGCCTTTCATACTAGGCTCTAGGTGCCTATTAAACCATATAAAGCCTTATGAAGTTTGAAAACATGATTAGGAAATTCTGTGTCATCAAAACCCGGAGGTTGTTCCACATAAACTTCCTCTTTTATGAAACCATTTAAGAATGCAGATTTAACATCCATTTGAAATAATGTCAAGTTTAAAGCTGATGCATGCTAGTAATATCCTAATAGCCTCAAGTCTAGCTACAGGTGCATAGGTTTCATCGTAATCTATGCCTTCCTCTTGAGAATAGCATTGAGCCACCAATCTGGCCTTGTTTCTTAAGATTGCACTAGTTTCATCCAATTTATTTCTGAAACCCATTTGGTGCCAATGACTGGATGATCTGATGGTCTAGGAACAAGTGACCATACTTGGTTTCTCTTGAATTGATTTAATTCATCTTGCATGGCTATTATCCAAGATTCATCAGTAAGAGCTTCATTGACTGTCCTAGGCTCTATTGAGATACAAAAGCTAAGTAATCACAAGGGATAACATTACCTCTTGTTCTTACCCCTATGGATGGATCACCAATAATGTTCTCAAGTGGGTGATCTTTCTTGTATCTCCACTCCTTTGGAAGATTTTCATGAGTAACTTCTTCTTGTTGCAATTCTTCCAGAGGTGGATCATCCTTGTCCTCAATTGATGTATCCTTTAGTTTCTTGGACAGTTCTGCATCATCATTATCACTATCTACTTCTTTCTCAAGGAAGGGTTAGTTTCATCAAAGATAATGTGTACAGACTGTTCAATCAGTAAAGCATGTTTATGAATACTCTATAGCCTTTGGGTTTAGAAGAGTACCCCATGAAGATGCCTTCATCTGATTTGGCATCCAACTTACCAATGTCCTTTTTCCATTGTTGTGAAAAGCAGGGACATCCAAAGGTTCTGAAATGGCTGATCTTTGGCTTCTTCCCTTTGAACAGTTCATATGCGCAGGATCTTTTAGGATTGGCTTGACCATCACTCGGTTGACAATGTAGCTTGCTGTGTTGACTGCTTCAGCCCAAAAATATCTTGGCAGATCATATTCTGAGAGCATAGTTCTTGCCATATCCAATAGGGTTCTGTTCTTCCTCTCAGCAATACCATTTTGCTGTGGTGTCCTTGGTGCTGAGAAATTATGCTCAATTCCCTGATCATCACAGAATCTAGCAAACTTTTCATTTTGAAATTCACCACCATGATCTGATCGGATAGACACAATGCTGAACTTATGATCTTTCTGCACCTTCTTGCTGAAACTAACAAAGTTTTCAAAGATGTCATCTTTATGCTCTAGAAATGATACCCATGTGAATCTTGAGTAGTCATCGACTATGACAAATCCAAAGTTCTTTCCTCCAAGACTGGTAGTCCTCATTGGCCCAAATAGATCCATATCAAGGAGCTCTAAGGGTTTTGAGGTGGTCACCACCGTCTTTGATTTGAAGGAGCTTTTGGTGTGCTTTCTTTAGCACAAGGTCCGCATACACCTTCCATTTTTGCACTGACTTTTGGCAGACCTTCTACAAAAATTTTCGTTAGCAATTTTCTCATGCCATCTAAGCTGCAATGTCCTAGTCGTCTGTGCCATAGTTCTGTAGATTTTACCTTATCACTGACAGACAGACATTGTTTATTGAGTTCCTCAAGATGAGCATACATATAAGTTCTTTTCTCTATTTGCTTCAAAGATGACTGATCCATCCTTAGTATGCTGCATTTTGACTCTTGAAACTTGATCTGATGGCCTCTGTCACATAGTTGGCTGATGCTAATAAGTTGTGCTTCATCCCTTGACTAATAGCACATCTTCTATGACTGTTTTTCCTTTGTTGTTCACGGAGCCACTGCCTATCACTGTCCATTCCCATATCTCCATAAGTGACTGTTCCTTCTTCAGCTTGGAGATGAGAGAATAACTTCTGGTTTCCTGACATGTGTCTTGAGCACCCACTATCCAAGTACCATTTGGATGCTCGAGGGTTAACCTGAAATAAAAACATCAAGCTTTAGGTACCCAAATTCTTTTGGGTCCTGATTTGTTAGTATCATTGATTTTACCTTTTATATCCATTTTTGTCTTGTTGGGCATGTAGTTTAATATGTCCTAACTTATTGCAGTGACTACAGCAGGATAATTTTGTTACTTTTTCTATGTATTTGAAATCAGCTTTGTATGCTACATCTTGTTCAGGTACAAATTTTGGTGTTGGATATGTTTTAGGATAAACTATGGTTTCTTCATTATCTGGGGGTGTATATCCTAATCTATTTTTCTTCTTACTTGATCTTCTAGCACCTTTTTATGAGGGAGTTTTTACCATTGGTGAATTTTTCTAATGTGCTAGAATGTATATTTTCTTTGTTAGTGTTTTGATTTCAGTTTTCAGTTCATCTGAACTTACTTGTTTCTCTAATTTAGTTATTTGATCATTCTTAGCTTTTAGGTCTTCACATAACAGTTCATTTCTTATTTTAGTTCAGTTATTTGACTTTCCAATTGTTCATTTTCTGATTTTATATCTGAGTTTGTATTTCTATACAGACTTGTTTTTCTTGCTTACTTTTAATAACTTGGTTACTTCTTTATATTTTTCATATAGTTTGTTGAAAGCCTCTTCTAAACTATCAGAATCTGAACCATTGCATGAATCAAAAAAAGAGTCAGAGGTTACCTTTTCTTCAGTATTAGCCATGAAGGCCAAATTGCTTCTTCTTCATCACTGCAGGAGCTTGACTCACTGTCTGAGTCGCTACTGTTTTCCCATGCTGCTGCCATTGCTTCTTCTTATACCTTCTGAACTTCTTGGAGCTCTCTTTCTTCCTGAATTCTGGTTTCTTGAATTTTGGACAATCAGCTTGATGTGTCCAGGCTTTTTACATTCGTAGCAGAAGGTTTCTCCTTTCTTCATTTCTTTACCATCTAATCTTTTGAAGTCCTTGTTTTTCTTAAAGTGCCTTCTGCCGGATTGAATTTTTTTCTTTGGCCAAGATCCGTTGCAATCTCCTAGAGAGCATTGCTTCTTCATTCTCACTGTCCTCATCGCTTTCACTTTCATTTGAGCTGGCTTCTGGTGAATCTTCTTTTGCTTTCAAAGCATTGGAGTGCTTCTTTCTGCTAGATGACTCTCCTAGCCTTTCCATGTTGATCTCATGGGCCATGAGGGACCCAATGAGCTTTTTACTGACATTCTCTTCAGGTCATTAGCTTCTTATAGCTGTGACCTTTGGTGTCCACGAGGATGGCAAGGATCTAAGAATTTCCTTACCATATCTGCAATCTCATAAGTCTTCCCTAGACTGGCTAAACCATTGGTGATATCGTGAATCGACTGAACATTTGAGTGATTGACTCACCTGACTGCATCTGAAATTTCATACTGAGTGACAAGAATGTCGATTCTTGTCTCCTTTACTTTGTCTGTACCTTCATAAGTAATCCTGAGCTTTTCCCACATTTCCATTGAGGATTTGCAGGCTGAAACTCAGTTGAATTCTTCTTACTCAAAGCACAGCAAAGGATGCTCTTAGCTTTGCATTCAAGGAAATTTTCTTCCTGTCATCATCTGTCCATTGTGCTTTCTCATTTGTGACAACCAGGTGACCTTCTTCTACTATTGACCAAATTTGATAATCGTGGCCTTGTAGAAAATACTCCATCATGGTCTTCCAGTAAGGATAGTCTTCACCATCAAGAGAGGGGGTCGGTGACAGACTGACCTTCAATGCTACCTTGGGCTGCCATGAATCTTTACTCTTCAGATCGTTGGATCTTTCTTTGTCGAAGAGACTCGCATTGATACCACTTGTTGCCCAGTTGACGAGCCCAGAGGGGGGATGAATGGGTCTTTTAAAAAGTAATCTTTAGACTATTCCTGTAAATTTAAACATACACACAAATGTTCTTCGAAGGAGGTTAGTGACTGTTAGTTTGAATAACAAACACACAAGAGAAAGGCAATCACACAACACAAGAAATTATCCTGGTTCGGACCTCCTCTCCTTAGGAGTCCTACGTCCAGTCCCTGAGCAATCTCTCAGGATTTCACTAACAAGGGTACAGTCCCCCTTAAGGACACTACAACACCCAGCTCAGCTGGTCTTCCTTCACACCCGAAGGGAACAACTACACCCTGGATACCCCACCAGGTCTTCCTTCACACTGAAGGGAATCAACACCCTGGATACTACCAGGTCTTCCTTCACAACCAAAGGGAAACAACACCCTGGATACCACCAGGTCTTCCTTCACATACGAAGGGGAAGCACAAGCGAGAGAAAGAATTCAAGCCCCTAGATCAAGCTTTTAAACAAGCAAGGATCTGAAGCAACTAGTGCTGAGAGCAAAGATCTAAAACAGTTGCACTCTCAGAAATACACGGGCTCTCTTAGAAAATCTATTACAGCACAGAGAGCGAAGAGCTGAAGATGATGAAGAAAAGAAAGTTCTTTGCTCTAGACTTTCTTCAGAAGAATTTGAATGCTTGAACACGCGTCGTATCTCTTCTGTTCTTCTGACTTGTATTTATATCTTCAATTGAAATATAGACGTTGAAGTAACCGTTGTCTCTTAGATGGGTAGACGTTAGACTGCTTGACAGTTGGGAGCTTCAACAATCTTTTATTATTTGAGCACGCAAAGAGATAATGTCTTCTGGCGTCAGTATGGTCCAACGTTGTATGACAGAACATCTTTAGGACCCTGCACACATAAATGCTAGAAAAGTAGACAGCTAGGCTGTCTCTCGTTGTCAGTAAACGTTGACATGAGTTTTCACCAAAATAGTAATGCCAAATAGTTTGATCTAAAAGATGTTGACAGAGTATGCACGATAATGAAAAGATATCATCGGTATGCATGCAGTAGATACGTTCTGTCTTCATTAAATGCACATCAGTCAGACAGATAAGAGAGGACTTTGACAATTCAATGTTTTAAATATCAAGTCGATATAAATATAAAGATGTTATCTATATGACATATAAAATCGTTATGAATAAGTCAGTTGACCAAGTCGTTATGAGACAGAAGAAATCATTGTGAAACACTTAACGAATCGTTATACAAAGCAAATCGTTGTGTTTATGAAGAAATCGATATGGAACACTTAACAAATCGTTGTAAGATGCAAATCGTTGTATTCTGAAGAAATCGATGTGAGTTGCTTAACAAATCGTTGTGATAACTTATAGAATCGTTACAACAAGCAAGTCGTTGCAAGTTCTAAAGAAATCGTTATGATAACTTATAGAATCGTTACGGCGAGCAAGTCGTTACGCTTTCTGAAGAAATCGTTGTGAAACACTTAACGAATCGTTATACAAAGCAAATCGTTGTGTTTCTGAAGAAATCATTGCGATGACTTATAGAATCGATATGACAAGCAAGTCGTTACGCTTTCTAAAGAAATCGTTGCGATGACTTATAGAATCGATATGACAAGCAAGTCGTTACGCTTTCTAAAGAAATCGTTGCGATGACTTATAGAATCGATATGTCAAGCAAGTCGTTACGCTTTCTAAAGAAATCGTTGCGATGACTTATAGAATCGATATGACAAGCAAGTTTACGCTTTCTAAAAAAATCGTTGCGATGACTTATAGAATCGATATGACAAGCAAGTCGTTACGCTTTCTAAAGAAATCGTTGCGATGACTTATATAATCGATGTAGGATCGACTTGTTTGAAACAACATGATTTTTCAGTCTTATAAAGAAATCGTTATGATGTTCAACAGAAATCGATATGGACTTAGAGAAATGGATTAAAGCTTCAGAGAAGTAATGCATACCTTTATTGGCTTGGTCTTGGTAATTTCCCTGTACTTAAGACTTATGAAATATGCATTAGATATAATGATAAATTCTTGTTTGGTTTTGTTAATCATCAAAATATATAATTAAAATTACATGGGGACAGACTGATCATCAGTCATCTCCAACGACGGCATCTCCGTTGATCCCTCCAAAGTTGAAGCTATACTTAAATGGGAGAGACCAACTAATGTCACAGAAATCAGAAGCTTCTTAGGACTGGTTGGCTATTACAGGCGATTCATAAAGGACTTATCCAAGATCGCCGTTACTCTCACTCGTCTTACACGAAAGGAGAATCCCTACTCTTGGATTAAAGACTGTGGGAAAAGTTTCCAAACTTTCAAAGAATGTCTGACCTCAGCCCATGTTCTCGCTCTTCCAATAGAGGGAGAGGGTTTCTCAGTCTATACCGATGCTTCGTGTAGAAACCAATTTTTCAAAAAAAAAATTGAAAATTTTAAAGAAAAAAGAATTAATTAAAACCCATTAAACGAAAGAAGTGATGGGCTTTGTCAAATGGACATATAAAAGTTATTGGGCAAAATAGGGATTTTTAAAAGATGAATAATAGGAAAACCAAAATACCCTAAATCGTCTTTAATATTTCCTAAAAAGAAAAGAGATATTTAATCATCATTAAAATAGCTATTTTGTGTTGGAATTGGACTCCTAACCCTACCCAAATTGGCTAGGCACGAATTGCAACCCAACCTAACCCCATTAGGAGATGGCAAGCTTGGAAGGTGGAAAGAAATCAAGAAAACTCGGAATTAAATAGGAAATAGAAACAAGTGAAGCTTAATACAACCCCAATCTCTCCATGGCCGGCCCTAATGCGTTGCTGAGGCTTGTTGGACGTGGAGGAGAGGCCAAAGGAAGGGAGAATTCGTGGGGAGAAGGCTTGCTCAAGACCCAACCCTTGTTCTTCGAGTTCAAAGCCCTAGAAGGCAAATCGACCCAAAAGTAGGCATTCTCACAAGCCAAACTCAATTAATTTCGTCTGTAGGATGTTCCAAACATCAGGAACAAAAGCCCTCTTGTTGCTCTATTTTTCATCGACCCAATCTTTTGAGCTATATTTTTGAAGTTCTGTAATCACCTTGACCCCGAACTCTCTTATGTAATTTAGATCTCCATGTATACTTGATATCATGCCACGAAATTTTAATTGGAGATACTGCTCGTTGTTAGGCATCATTTGCCTCTGAAATCCCCAATTTTCATCCAGTATCCTACTCGAATTAATTCTATTTTCTTCACTGTATACTGCTCTGTGTTCTTCGTGCATGATCATGTTGAAAACCTGTCAAGACCATGTTTACTTTCAAATTCCTATTTACTGTAAGTACCCATGCATGTCTAGATTCGTTTAAATCTAGTTTCATGAATTTTCATCATCTGTACACTGAGATCTCTATTTTTGAACGACCCTATATCAAAACATGGAAACTTAGAACGCAATCCAAGGCATGACCCTTTTCCCGCTTGGACTCAGGCGCAGGACCTGAGAACGCGATGGCCCGATAGGCCGCATTCTCAGGGGCTAATCGTGACCATCAACCCTGTCGCGTTCTGAACGCGACAGGCTCTGGCGTCGCGTTCTGGCTGCCTGTCCTGAACGACCTGTCGCGACCTTTGACTGTCCATGTCGCGTTCTGGAAGTACCATGTCGCGATCCTTACAGGGGTACGTCGCCTTCTGGACTTTTGTATGAAAACCCTTGATTTTTGGTACTCTATCCTTCTATAGTGATTATACTCTTTGTTAACAGTCTTAACGCGCGGTAAATAAAGATGTTAAAAAGATAAGCATGTATTGAATGATTTAAAGTAACACACATGATCTCTTCATATCTATGATTCTTTATCACATGCACCCACTTATAACCATCCAATATGACTAACATGGCATGAAAATATCTCATAATATATCTGGTAATTTATTTCAATAATGTATTTTAATCGCCTTAATTTTTATGGACTTGTCTTCGTTGCTCGCGTTGTTTTGGGAATACCGTTACCGACGCTCCACTGTTATAGAATTCCTCTAGAATGTCGAGCACTTGTTTCTATACACATTTTCTCTTGACTTGGACAAACTCTCTGTCAGATATTCCTTCTGCTGGACTAGTGAATCCTTGTTCAAGGCCTCCGTAAGACTCCTCTGTCCATGGATTCCCACATGGCCGACGAGCTGGTTGTACCCTAATACCTATGATACCCTTTAGGGATCAGTAAGATCCAAACGGCCTTAGATTGCTCTCGCTCTTATCTAGAATCATGCCGGACCTCTGGACCTGTGCATAACATGGCTAGTGGAAGGGTAGTGAATTCCACCTGACTTCTAGCACCAATCGCGCGTGTTGTGCAACTGTTACTATCACCCGTTTAATCAATGTTTTACGTGCAATGACCTACAGTTCTCATTTATACTCTACTTACTCATCTATTCATGCTCTCTATACACTCGTCTATTCGTCTAGTACTCTCATCTACTTCTTGGTACTCTCTATTGGCCATTGACTGATTGTCTAAAGATAAACAATATAACTAATGCCTGGAAACATATAAAGGGCCCGGTCTGGTCCTGGAGGTGCGGTCAAAAGTGCTATTTGCCCGCGGGAGTTAATTGACCAGAGTGTTTGGCATTACACTCAAGTGTTATCTATCTCGACTATCTATATGACAATCAAAGTGCTATGCTATACTCGTTGTGCTATCGTGAACTATATTGTGCTATTTGTGCTATCGACATCCTGCTCTGTGCTATATTTGGAAACTTGTGCTATTTCAATCACACGCTATCATGCTATCTCTTACGTTACTTGACTCTCTCGCTCTATCATGTAGTTACTCTGCTATTAAATACATTAATCATTTAAAGCATGTATGATCATAAGATTTAAGTCCTACTGGGCGTTATCGCTCACCCTGCGTTATTTGCAATGTGTTCTCAGGTGAGGCTGAGGATGCTACTTACACTCAAGAGGACGGGAATGACCAAGAGTGAAGTCAATGAGTACCCAGGCGTCTTAGTATTATGTTAGAGTCCTAGTTCAGTCTTTTACTTTTATTTTATGTAATTGGGCCCTATAGAATGTCTCTGATATTAGTGGTTGTAATAGGCATTTGAGGAATTATTAATGAGATGCTTTTGCTTTAGTATTTATTCTTCCAATGATTAATGTTTATTATATGCTCTGTACCCGTTTACTTGCAACTGCCTCACGATCCGATATTCCACGTCGGGGCGTGACACTTCGGGAATTGGCTTAGGTTGTGTATTGATGCAAAAGGAAAAGGTCATTGCCTATTCTTCAAGACAACTGAAGACTCATGAAGTCAACTACCTTGTGCATGATCTGGAGTTGGCTGCTGTGGTCTTCGCCTTAAAAATCTAGAGACATTATTGTATGGTGAACAATTCACGGTCTATTCAGACTATAAAAGCTTGAAGTATTTATTCTCTCATAAAGAAATAACATGAGGCTGAGGAGATGGCTAGAATACCTAAGGATTTCGACTTCAACATCTAGTACCATCCAGGCAAGGGAAATGTTGTGGCTGATGCTCTTAATAGAAAGCTGATGACATCTTTATCTAGTCTAATTCTTGGCGAGATGCAACTACTAGAACAATTCGCAAGGTTAGACTTGAACATTGAACATAGGGAAAATCGAGTCTTGGTTGCCAATATCAAGATTCAATCTGACATGCTGGCACAGATCAAACCACAACAGGACAACGATCCATTCTTAGTTCGTATCAAGGAAACCATAGCTGAGAAACCAGACTTTGCTATGACTGAGGATGGAAGGCTTATATTCCAAGGAAGAACATGTGTCCCGAATAATGAGGAACTGAAGAGGAAGTTAATGGATGAAGCTCACCAAACAAAGTATACTATTCATCCTGGAGGTACCAAAATGTATCAAGACATGAAAAGAACATTTTGGTGGCCAAACATGAAGAGAGAGGTAGCCGAGCATGCTGTTCATTACCTTACTTGCCAACAGGTAAAAGCAGAACACAGGCGCCCTACTGGCGTACTCAGACTATTAGACATTCCAGAGTGGAAATGGGAAAGTATTGGCATGGATTTCATCATGGGTTTACCCAAGACTCGTGGTGGACTCGACGCCATATGGGTTATTGTCGATCGACTAACCAAGTCCGCACACTTCCTACATATAAAAAGTAAGTGGTATGTGGACGTGTTAGCCGCTCTATATATTAAAGAGATCGTGAGACTGCATAGAATTCCATCATCTATTGTCTCAGATCGAGATCCTAGATTCACCTCTCATTTCTGGAAGGGACTGTAGACTGCACTTGGTACTAAACTCAATTTTAGTACCGCATTTCACCCATAGACTGATGGGCAGACTGAGAGAACCAATCAGATAGTAGAAGACATGTTAAGAGCATGCACTATAGACTTCCAAGGCTACTAGAATGAGCACTTATCCTTGATTGAGATCGCCTATAACAACAGTTACCAGGCGAGTATTAAAATGGCACCATTCGAAGCACTCTATGGTAGAAACTGTAGATCTCCTGCATGCTGGAATAAAGTTGGGGAACAGCAATGGTTAGGCCTGGATATGGTACAAAATACAACCAGGGATATATAGGTGATTCAAAATCGGCTCAAGATTGCTCAGTCCAGACAAAAGAGCTATGCTGACAAGAGGAGGAGAGATCTAGAATTTCAAGTACAAGATCATGTGCTTTTGAAGGTATCTCCTACCCGTAGCATTCAACAGTTTGGTGTTAAAGGAAAGCTAAGTCCTAGATTCATCGGTCATTTCGAAGTGCTCACAACGGTTGGTGAAGTTGCTTATCGGCTAGCATTGCCTCCAAACTTAGCATTCGTACACAATGTGTTCCATGTCTCTATGCTCAGAAAATATGTGTACGATCCTACCCACATCATTCGCCATGAGAATTTGTTGTTGAACAAGGACATAACTTATGAGGAAAAGCCAATCAAGATACTGGAGCGAAAGGTGCAACAACTTAGGAACCGCGCTATTCATGTGGTTAAAGTTCTCTAGAATAACCGTGGAGTGGAAGAAGCCACATGGGAACCTGAAGGAATCATCATGCGAAACTACCCCGACCTTTTCGGTAAGACATTCTCTCCATTATGGTCATATGAATTTGGGGACCAAATTCTTTTTAAGAGGGGGAGGATGTAGCAACCCGATATTTTTAAATAAATAAGTAAATAGAAATATTGAAAGAAAATGAATTAATTAAAACCCAAAAAACAACAAGAAGTAATGGGCTTGTTATAATAGCTCACCTAAAGGTTATTGGGCCAAGATAGGAGTTGAATTATGGGATAAGAGAAAATACCCCAAGAAATTCGTAGCCATAATTGTACAGAAAATAGGAAAGGGTAAATTATGATTTTAAACAATGGCAATTTGCCATGCATGGCAATCAAATTCGTGACCACCCATAGCGAGAACTTTCTAATGGTATTTCTACTCCAATTGGGAGGAGAAATCTCCAAAACATGGAAGGAAACCAGCCAGAACCGCACCCCACCCTTCCCAGTCTCATTAGGACTTTAAATTAACCCTAAACATATAAATAATTGTCATAGGACTAAAGGGGAAGGTTCACCATCGTGTTGGGGTCGTGAGGAGCTAAGCTAGGGCACCAGGAGCAGAGGAGAACGGCTGGAGAACCGAGCTTCTTCCTCAATTGTGCTCTGCTGCAACCTGTGCGCTGACCTGTGTTAGATCTACTCAAAGGTGGGTATTCTTGGACTAAAGAAGAACAAATCTTATACCATCGTGTAGATCATCATGTCTAGTTTGCATTGCACTTGATTTGCCCAATTTCCATCGAGCATGCTATGAGTTATAAGCGTTTTCCCATCATTACGCAAGTCTAGGGCTATTCGTGTTCATCCTGTTATACACTCCTACCGAGACCAAATTGATTCGGTCCAAAGGATAGTTCTCTTCTATTTATCATTCCCTACAAGTTTCATGTTCACCACTTTGCCCCAAGAGCCCTAGATTTTGAGTTATGAGCCATGCATGTAAGATCGCTGCATGTTTTCCTGTTCTCGGTTTGCATGTTGAATCGCGACTGACACATACGTCGCGCTTCATTGACTGGTATCGCGACAGATGAGACCATCGCGATTACCTTAAAGGCGACCACCCATGTCGTCGCGTTTTAGTTTGTTTCTGACAAATACCGTTGCATCAAACTGTGCGCCCTCTTACTGTCAGTTCATGTCTGAATCGCGACCACCACGGTCGCCACGTTCTTAAGTTATTTCCCGCTTTTAGGGATTTGTGTTATTCAAAAAATAGGGTTTTGCATGAACACGTCGGACCTGCACGTCGCGTTTCTGTGTCACCAATCGATTCACCTATTGCAAGTTAACCCGAAACGCGACAGTTAATGTTGTCGCGTTTTGACAGTAATCGATCTTGTTAAACGTGACCATTATGTAGGATCGAGAAAAGATGTGGACAAGATCTAGAAGGGGGGTTGAATAGATCTAGGCCAACTATTGCGGAAGCTTAGTCAATTTAAAAATAATGCATGGAATCAGAAGCAATTTAAAAGAGCAATTTATAGATCTGATGAGAAATTGTGTGAATTAGATGATTGAAGTGGAATCAAGTTGATTAAAAGTAAATTTGAAAAACCCTATGCATACATCTAGCGAGATGTGAATTTAAATCACACACAAACCACTGCACAGAGATTTTTAGGTGGTTCGGAAATCACACCATGTGATTCCTACATCCACCCCTCACACTGTGAGGATCCACTAAACAACCTGGATACACCACACCTGAGCCTGACAACTCCAACACAATGAGTTCTACAACTCACACAACTCCTAGAGCAAGACTACTCTAGAAACCTGAGCAAGACTGATCAACCACAACCTGAGTACACGATTCAGAAACCACTGAGCGCAAAGGCTCACAGACAACTTGCTAAAAAGAAATACAAGATTCAGATCCTCTAGCAATAGGTCTGATCTATCAAGAGTTAATTCATGAGACTTATGCAACAACTCATGCACAATCTCAGAATCACTCAGAAGAGAAAAGGGAAAATGAAGAATTGTATGAATGATCTCTTCTCTTCAGATGTACTCCCTTGTAGAAGGTCGAATTGTGAAGAGTCTTGAATCCTTGAAGTCCCTGGGCGATACTCTGCACTTTGAGCTTTGGGATCTTCCTTGAAGTCTTCTCAATCGACTGCTTCCACTTGATCTGCTCCTTGAAGTGATCCAATGCATCTTCAGTGATCAAACTCCACTTATCATGCTTGGATGATGAGAATTGGATTGAGGAATCACAGGAGAGCAAGAACAGGAAGGAGAACTCTTCTTGCCGCCAAAAGGATTTCTAGAGGGCTCTGAAAAGGGTTCTCTTATGTTGGATGGCCAATAGGAGGGTATTTATACCCCAAATAGTCCAAATGTACCCTTGGGGGTCGTGGGCACACGATCCAAGGCCGATCCAGCAATTCCCTAGGGTGCCACGTGTCCAGGAGAAACTTTAAGTCATAAAGTTTCCGGAGTGTGTCGACCTGACTTGGTCTAGTGTCGACACACTGTCCCAAACTGGCAGACTGACTTCCCTGGGAGAGTTCTCTAGTGTCGACACACTTCATCTCGTGTCGACACACTGTAGAATACTGCAAAACAGGCCTTGGGAGAGGTCTCTAGTGTCGACACCATCTGGTTTAGTGTCGACACACTGTCCAGGCCTGTTGACAGGGCTCACTGGGAACTGGGTCTAGTGTCGACCTGACTTGATGTTGTGTCGACACTACTTGATCATTTCTTCATCTTTTGGCTTAGGGCTTGGAGCATTGTGTCGACACCAGTATGGGGTGTGTCGACACTACCTTGAAGAAATTGTGTGTCCCTGAGAAATAAACATATAAATCATTAGTCCATTGATTTATCATGAATAAATGATAAATATGTTTGGAAACATGCTTTTTAAATGTGGTCATAACATGTGGATGCATCTAACATGTTCCAATTATTTGCATTAAAATCACACCTTGTCATCATCAAAATATGAGGGGAAATGAATTGTCTTCACACTCAACCCAACAATCTCCCCCTTTTGATGATGGCAACATTAAGTTCATATGAAAATTCAAAGTTTCAATGAAATGTGATTTTAAGCTTTTAGTTGCTCAATCACTCAATTTGAAAGACATTGATAAACATTGAGCTATGTTTCATTTCCATTTATTCACACTTGTCAAGGACCTTTGAAAATATTTTAGTAACATTTGAAATTTGCACACATTAGAGACACAATGTTACTAGTGATACTATTTTCACAAAAGGCCAAGCAGCTTGACAAGCATCCATTCATTCATGACACTCATTCAAAATTCAATCACATTCAAGAAAAATATGTTTCTTTTCATTTCATCGAACAAAAGTCATTTCATTCACAAAGAAGGAAAATTTCAGAAAATTTTTACAATCAACCAAATAGAAAAACATCATTCCAAAAGAAACTTTCTATCTTTCTCCCCCTTTGACATCATCAAAATAAGATACATTAGCAGGAGGAGGAGGAATGGGAAGGAGAATGGCTTCGATGGCTTAAGTCTGGAATCCATTGCATGCAGACTTGAATGAAGTTGCTTCTGCATGATGGAAGTCTAGTGTGAATAATTTCTTCCAGTCGTTGACTATGATCAGACATGGTGTACTGAAGTGTGGACAAGTCAACTGAAGAAGGTTGTGCACTAGAAGATGAACTTCCATGTCCAGACTGGTTGATGTTCTTCAGCTCCTTTTTGAGTTCAGTCATTTCACTGTCAATGTGAGCTGACAGATTTTTCATGCTTTCCAGGTCATCAACTAGATGAGCAAAGGATAATCTTGTCTTGGTGATTTGAGTCAGTGTCTCCTTGGTGTTGAACACATCAGCCTGGGAATTTGCCAAAATTCCCTGAAGGACCGTTTCCAACTTATCTTGATGTTCTTTCAGCTCAATAGAAGCATCTGCCAAGGTTCCAATTAACCTATTAAACCTTTGTGTTGCATGGTCTGAAGCTGCTTTCTGCTCAATGAATTTTGCAGACATTGTATTCTCCAACCTCTGGACCTTCAATTCAAAACTCTCGGTCATTTGCTGAATGGAAGTGTTGAAGGCATCAAATTTCTCATTCAGAAAGGAATATAATTCTGGTGGCACAGAAGGTCCACCAAAAGCATAGGAGGTTTGAGCTTGAGGTTGGGGAGTGAAGGTAGGAGTATCCTTGGCAGGATGAGTGGGTGAAGAATTGTGAAATGGAGGAGTGAGAGGTGCATCTTGGGGTAGATGAAGTTCAGGGTCAATCTGAGGCTGATCCTCAGGAGCAAGAGGTTGTTCCTCTGGAATAAGAGGCTGGTCCTCATTAGCTTGAGGCTGGTCCTCATTAGCTGGAGGCTGGTCCTCAGGAGGTGGTATCACTGCCTCTGGAGCCTCAGGAACTGGGGCCTCAACAACTACTGGCCCTCTCCTCACTTGGTCACCCTCAAGCCTGAATCCCATAAACTTTTGAACATGCTTGAAGCAGTAGATGTTGGATTTGGGAATCGGCTTAGATTTTCATTAGCTAGAGACACACCAAAATGCTTAAAGACTGGAGTCAAGTGAGCTGCATAAGGAAGAGACCTATGGAGATCTTTCCTGGTTGTCTCAGAGATGATTTGGTACATGATTACATGGAGATTGATCTTGATGTTCTTTTCATGCAATAAATCACAAACCGATGAATATCCGTGAGTCTCCCTGCCACCACCTTGAGGTGTGATGATAGTGGTGAGGATGTGATGGATAAGTCTCAACACAGGTGGAAAGGTGTTTGTGTTGAACTTGGTGACATGTGTCTGCCTGGGATCAGACTCATCAGCTTGCAATCCAGTCAAGATAGTGTAAGCTTCATGAAGATCAAACTCAAAATTGTGGTAATCGGCTCCTTCATCTGGAATTTTAAAAATGGTGGCTGCTAAAGCTGTGGGCATATCAATCACAACACCTTTGACTTCAGATTTGTAACCGTCATCAGTGCATTCCAAATTCATGTAGAATTCTTGTACAAGACGAGGATAAATGATCCGAAATTCAGAGATAAAAGGTAACCAAGACTGGAATGAGAAGAAACTATGAATTTCTGGAAATGCAGCTGCTAACTGAGTATCCGCCAAATCAACTGCCCTAGGTTTCAAAATCATCTTCCCCTCACTAACCGACTTGGAAGGGGTGGCCTCAGAAGAGGAAGATGACGATCCCTCAGAAACGTCAGGAGAAGAAACCAGAATCCTGCGTCTAGGGTTTGCGGACCCTCTACCTCGAACAGAGGATGTCCTACCTCTCTTGGCAGAAGAGGGAGATGCAGAGGAAGGCCCTGGCTGCTCCGCAGGGTCATGGCGCCTCTTGCTTCTCCTCTCAGTAGGAGGTGCGTCTTCCGCCGGAATGGGCCTAGCTGTGGCCCTTGCTCCACGGCGAGGGGCTTGCTTGTGTGCCATGGAAGCAAGAGAGAGTGGAAGAGCAGAGGATGGAGAGGAAGGAATGAAGGGAAGAAGGACAAGGATGGGTTGGAGGAGGGAAGAAGGTGGAATGGTGCCGTTTTCAAAGGTGGAAGGCGGCCATGGGGTCGACCTTCCATAGAAAAAGGGTTTCGAGGGTGCAATGTCCCGCAGGAACAAGAATACCCTTAACCGGCGCCCACGACTTGAATCACCCTAGGAGGGGTATGTGTCGACACTAGAAGAGGTTAGTGTCGACCTGGGCTGAAGTGTGTCGACACTAGATGAAGGTAGTGTCGACCTGGCCTGATGAAAAAATTAAGATATGAGAATGGGAAAAATTGGTGAGCTTTGGGACATCTTTAAAATGATAAACAATGGGTGGAATTAACATTTCAAGGATTTTTAAGAAGCTTAAAAAATCATTTGTCATATTTTGCAGAAATTCAACAAAATTCAAGTTTTACACAACATCCAACCAGATATGATCATTCAGTGACTTGAGCCAATAAAATGATAATTTGAGGGATATAATACATCCAACAATCAACTACAAACTACCATATTCTTCAAATCCAAAGAAATAAAAAATCTTTTAGAATGAAATCAAGTGTGTTGAAAGTAAACAAGTTTTTGTAAAAACAACTTGATGATGGATAGGGATGATGCTTTTAAACAATTCTCCTTTGATAGACATTTTGTTTTTGATTCAAACTATCAAATGTGATAAATCTTGTTCACTCAAGAACTAATGCTTTTTACACACTATAGTCCTGGATACTAAAGATTTACCTATTATCAAGTCTCAAGGGGTAAATGATGACCTTTGACATGAAAATATACGTTTATCAAACGCAATATTTCCAGTTACTCAGTCATCATCAAAAAAAATTTTTTTTAAGTATTTTGATTTTGAACCCCTTTGAACAGAGATAGCAGTAATGCCTCATGACATACATGGCACTTCATTCATTGTGAAGGTGTGTAGTTTCTCAGCATATGTGCCATTGCTCTGTTGAATTATCAGTTTTGGAGAGTTTTGTAAAATTGAAATCATTTATATCCAACATCAATTGCAAACAAAGAAATGTTTAAATTCAAGATACACATTATCTTTCAGTCTTTGAAAGAGTTTGAATTTCGTAGTTTTGAAGAATATAGGTGAGAGTTGACAAAAAAAATATAGTAGATCACTCAAAGAATCATTTTGAGACTCTAGACATCTAAATGAGGACATCATGCAAGGAGATGATGTAATTCAAGAAGAGTGTTGAATTTTTCAAAAGAAATGACTTGTGAATTCTCTAGCTCCCCCTGAGATGAGGATTCCAACCACTTTTCATCAAACTAAAGATATGCAAGTATTTTGAAATCAGAAATGATTCTCTTTGAACAACAAAAGCTCCCCTCAACAATTGTATTCATTTCTTGGTACTTGGCGGAGACATATACTCTCGCATAGTGAAAGTGTCCAGACAAGCATAACTTGTCCTTCTCCAAGTCACCATTTGATATACCAGAAATTCAACACAATGTGAGTTGAAGAATTCATTGTCAAAAAGAAATGGAAGTGAAATTGAGAGAGATATGAACAATATGAATCAAGAGAGCAAAGGATAATGATGATGCAAAGAACTCCCCTCAGAAAATGCCTAACACTCAACCCAAACCCAAAGAGAGATCAAGAAAATGGACATTTACAAAGGCCAAGCTCTCTCCTCAAAGATGAGAATCTACTGTCAGGAAGAGGTTTGGTGAAGATGTCAGCAATTTGTTTTTCAGTTTCTATGAAGTGGAGTTCAAAGGATTTCTTTGCTACTTCATCCCTTAAGAAATGATGCCTAATTTCAATATGTTTTGTTCTTGAATGCTGAATTGGGTTTTTAGACAGATTTATGGCACTTGTGTTATCACATAGAATGGGAACACAACCTAACTCTTGGTTATAATCAAGAAGTGATGTTTCACCCAAAGAATTTGAGTTCCACATCTACCTGCTGCAACATACTCAGCCTCTGCAGTTGATAGAGCAACTGAGTGTTGCTTCTTAGAAGCCCAAGAGATTAGGCACCCACCTAAGTATAAACACAAGCCACTTGTGCTTTTTCTATCTAATTTACATCCAGCATAATCAGCATCACAATAGGCAATCAAATCTAACTTGCAACCAGCAGGATACCAAATTCCAATATCACATGTTCCAACAAGATACTTGAAAATTCTTTTAACAGCTAACATGTGACTTTCCTTAGGGTTTGATTGAAATCTAGCACACAAACACACACTAAACTGAATATCAGGTCTAGAAGTTGTAAGATAGAGTAGAGAGCCAATCATACCTCTGTATGTCTTTGGGTCTACTGACTTACCAAATGAGTCTTCTTCTAGCTTAGCATTAATTGCAATGGGTGTGCTTGAATGCTTGAGGTTCTGGAAGTCAAACCTTTTCAGAAGTTCTTTGACATACTTGGTTTGACTTATGAAGATCCCCTCATGTGTTTGGTTAACCTGCAATCCCAAGAAAAACTGTAAGTCTCCCATTAACTCATTTCAAATTCAGTTTTCATTTGATTTGAAAATTCAGTACACAGGCTTTTATTGGTTGATCCAAATATTATGTCATCAACATAAATTTGGACTGCAATTATTTGTTTATTAACTATTTTTGTGAACAATGTTTGATCAACATTTCCTCTAGAATATCCTTTTCAAGCAAAAAGGAACTCAAACGGTCATACCAAGCTCTTGGAGCTTGTTTAAGACCATAGAGAGCCTTATGAAGCTTGAAAACATGATTAGGATGTTTTTCATTTTCAAATCCTGGAGGTTGTTCAACAAAACTTTTTCCTTTATGTATCCATTTAGAAATGCACTTTTGACATCCATTTGATAAACTTTAAATTTCATGGAGGATGCAAAAGCAAGGAAAATTCTAACAGCTTCTAGTCTAGCTACAGGGGCATATGATTCTTCAAAGTCAATTCCAAATTCTTGATTGTACCCCTTTGCAACTAGTCTAGCTTTATTTCTAATGACTTGACCATTTTCATTCAATTTATTTCTGAAAACCCATCTAGTGCCAATGACTGTTTGGTCACTAGGTCTAGGTACTAATTCCCATACTTGATTTCTGTCAAATTGATGAAGTTCATCATGCATTGCATTGATCCAATCAGAACTTAACAGAGCTTCATCAATTGACTTTGGTTCAATTTGGGAAATTAGAGCTAGTGGGTCTTCATCAATAACATGCAGGAAAGATGATCTAGTCCTAACTCTATCATGCAATTGCCAATAACATTTTCCAATGGATGATCTCTCAAAAATCTATGCTCAGAAATTACCTGTTGAGGTGAACTTAAATCTGGAACAACATTACCTGATCCACTTGGAGTAGGTGAATGATGTTCAAGTTCTCACCAATGTCTTCAAGTTCCTCAACAGTTGGTGAAGAGTCCACAATGAAATCATCCTCTTCACTGTCTTGACTTTCCCTGCAAGATTAGTACTATTAGTTGAAAAAGAATTTTCATCAAAGATAACATGTGGAGACTCTTCAACAGTTGTTTTTGAGATGTACACTCTGAAAGCTCTTGACACTTCTGAATAGCCAAGAAAAAATTGCTTCCTGACTTTTAGCATCAAACTTGTCAAGATTTTCTTTATTATTGTTGTGTACAAAACATTTACACCCAAAGATTTTGAAGTAAGACACAATTGGCTTTTTATCCTTCAACAATTCATAGGGGTTTTCATGTTTTGGTCTGACCAATGCTCTATTGAGAATATAGTTTGCTGTATTTACAGCTTCAGCCCAGAAGGATTTGGGCAGATTGCTTTCAAGGAGCATGGTTCTAGCCATTTCCACAAGAGTTCTATTCTTTCTTTCCACAACTCCATTTTGTTCTGGAGTTCTTGGTGAAGAAAACTTGTGAAATATGTGAAGTTCAGCACATAAATCAGAAAAGGATTTGTTTCAAACTCACCCCCATGATCAGTCAAAATGTTTTTGATTTTATATGGATAATTTGTTAAGGCAGTGGTACAGAAATTCCTGAACTCAAGGCAAGTATCACTTTTGTGGGACAAGAAGATAACCCATGTAAATCTGGTAAAATCATCAATGATCACAAAACCATATCTCTTGCCACTTAGACTTAGAATTCTTGTTGGGCCAAAGAGGTCCATGTGAAGTAATTCTAGTGGCCTAGATGTGAGTACCTCATTGAAGGTTTAAAAGATTTCCTGGTTTGTTTTCCTTGGGCACAGATCCCACAAACTTGATTTTCAATATTAGAGAAAGATTCAGGAAGACCCTTAACCAAATTCAGCCTTAACAATTTATTCATTGTTCTGAAACTTGCATGGCCAAGTCTTTTGTGCCAAGTCCATGCAATTTCATCTTTATTTGCAACAAAGCAAAGATTTTCAGAAAAGTTTTTATTGAGGTTGATCATGTAGACATTGTTTTCCCTTTTTCCAAAAAATTTTATTTTATCAGTTGATGAATCAATTATCTTACAGAAATCAGATTCAAACACAACTTTGTGACCTTTGTCACATAGTTGACTAATACTCAGCAAATTGTAATTTAACCCATCAACTAACAAAACATTATCAACAGAGTTTGAGGAAGATTGACCAACCTTTCCAGATCCAATGATCTTTCCTTTATTTTTACCTCCAAAAGTTACTGAACCTCCCTCCTTCTCAATCAGGAATGAAAATTTGGCTTTGTCTCCAGTCATGTGTCGTGACACCCACTGTCAAGGAACCACACATTTGAATTGGGTGCACGACCTTCCTGCAAAATCAATCAGTGGAGAGAAGATTTTGGTACCCAAACAGTGTTGGGACCATCAGAATGTTTGAACATAGTCATCAAATCTTTTCTCACCCAAATTGATTTGTTTTTTATTTTTGTTGTATTACAGTGATGTTCTCTTCTTTTCATTTTATTCTTCCCTTAGGAATGAAAACACGACAGTTTAGATGAGGAGGTGGAATCCAGGGTTTTGTTGGTACATCAAAAAATTGGATATAAGAATGGGGATGATACCAAATGGGTTGTGATACCATTGGTTCCAAGAATTGGTCCAATCAGCTTGATATGCTGTCTTGGAGGTCCAAGGTTTTCATGAATGACTTCTTTGAATTTTCTTATTTTTCAAATTTTTATTTGAATTTTGGTTTTGTGGTTTGTGTTTGTTGATGTTGAGCAGGTCGACCTTTCCTTGACTGGTGTCGACACAACAGTCACAGAATCCTTCTTCTTGTGGACTGTGTCGACCTGTCAGGTAGCTGTGTCGACCTGGTTGACTTTCTTTGTTCTGAGTTTTTGAAATTTTTGTTGTTTTGCTTGATGTTTGCTTGATTTCAGTGTTCTCAAGACTAGGACCTTTGACAAATTTAATCAATGGTGCTTTATCCTTTTCTCACCAGATTTGTCTTTCTTAGATTTTGTTTATTGAATCCAAGTCCATGAGAAATGATTTCATTTTAGCTCCCAGCAAGGCCTCCAAATTGTCTTTACCTTTTGTGAAGGTTTCAATGACTTCATCTTTTTCTTTTAGCTGGTTTTCTAAGGTTTTGATTTCTTCAGCCTTTGTTGTTTATCTTGTTTTCCATTTCCAGCTTTTCAGACAGTTCTTTAAATCATGGTTGGCCTTTTGAGAGGCAAGCTTAAGCTCATCAATTAAGTTCAGGAATTTTCCTTTCTTCATTAAGTTCAGCTACCTCATTTTCTAATTCACAAATTCTTTGTTTGAGGAATAGTTATTCATGATGTTTTCCATTCTTTTTGAGATGCTGTTTTCTTTCCTTATTACAGAGTATTTTTCAACAAGCTCAGCATATGCATCTTGCCAGTCCTCAATTGAATAGTCTTCGAAGGATGTACTTACCTTTCCATCTGAACTATTCGCCATGAAGCAGATTTCCTCACTTTCAGAACTTGAGGATTTTTCTTCTTCTTCCTTTTCACTTGAGTCTTCATCAGACCAAGTGGCTACCATGGCCTTTGGCTTCTTGAACTTGTGAATCTTTTGTGTTTTCCTTCTTGTTTTCAGGACATTCTCCCTTCATATGTCCTGGCTTGTTGCACCTGTAACAAATGACAATTTCATCAGATTTTTTATTCTTATTGGAATTAACATTAGAAAAGGAAGTGTCTTTTACCTGATGAAATTTCTTTTTCCCAGAAAATTTCCTTTTCTATATTTAAGAATTTTCTAAATTGCCTGGTCATGAGGGCAATCTCATCCTCATTAGAATCAGACTCATCAGAATGGTTTTCTCCTGATTCTTTGTCTTTGTTACTTGAAGAGGCCTTTAGTGCTACTGGCTTGGTCTTAATTATATGTTCTTCATTTCTTTTTAGATTGATTTCATAAGTCATTAAGGATCCTATCAATTCATCCAAGAGATTTTGGACAAATCTTTAGAATCTTCAATGACTGTGGCCTTTGTGTGCCAAATTGAAGAAGAAGAGAGCATAGAATTTTCCTTACCAAGTCAGCATCTGAATAATCCTTACCTAAGGCCTTCAGTCCATTCACTATGATCATAAACCTGGCAAACATTTCAGAAATTGTCTCATTAGATTTCATCATAAACAATTCATACTCAGAGACAAGAATGTTAGCTTTGGTTTCTTTCACTTTGGATGTTCCCTCATAGAGTAACTCAAGTTTATCCCACATCTCTTTGGCAGATTTGCACATTGAGATTCTTGAGTACTCCTTAGGGTGGACTGCACATTGGATCATGTTCATGGCACTATAATTCAAAGTGGCCCTCCTAATCTGTTCCCTAGTCCAGGTCTCTTCCTTCCCCTGATTCTCATAGGGACCTACTTCGACTACCTTCCATATTTCATAGTTTGGGCTCTTAGGAAGACCTGCATTCTATTCTTCCAATAAGTGTAATCAGTCCCATTGAAAAAGGGTGGCCTATTAATAGAGTGACCCTCAGCCATGAACCCTCTTGAATCCATTGAAGCAATTAAATGGTGCAAAGAAGAGATATTCAGCAAATAGACAAGCAAACAATTAAGACACACAGAACAATCAGAAAGTGCTCAGATCAGATCAGATCAAGTGTAAACCGCTCTGATACCAATTGTAGGATCGAGAAAGATGTGGACAAGATCTAGAAGGGGGGGTTGAATAGATCTAGGCCAACTATTGCGGAAGCTTAGTCAATTTAAAACAATGCATGGAATCAGAAGCAATTTAAAAGAGCATTTATAGATCTGATGAGAAATTGTGTGAATTAGATGATTGAAGTGGAATCAGGTTGATTAAAAGTGAATTCGAAAAACCCTATGCATACATCTAGCGAGATGTGAATTTAAATCCACACAAACCACTGCACAAGAGATTTTTTAGGTGGTTCGGAAATCACACCATGTGATTCCTACATCCACCCCTCACACTGTGAGGATCCACTAACAAACTGGATACACCACACCTGGAGCCTGACAACTCCAACACAATGAGTTCTACAACTCACACAACTCCTAGAGCAAGACTACTCTAGAAACCTGAGCAAGACTGCTCAACCACAACCTGAGTACACGACTCAGAAACCACTGAGCGCAAAGGCTCACAGACAACTTGCTAGAAAGAAATACAAGATTCAGATCCTCTAGCAATAGGTCTGATCTATCAAGAGTTAATTCATGAGACTTATGCAACAACTCATGCACAATCTCAGAATCACTCAGAAGAGAAAAATGAAAAATGAAGAATTGTATGAATGATCTCTTCTCTTCAGATGTACTCCCTTGTAGAAGGTCGATTGTGAAGAGTCTTGAATCCTTGAAGTCCCTGGGCGATACTCTGCACTTTGAGCTTTGAGATCTTCCTTGAAGTCTTCTCAATCGACTGCTTCCACTTGATCTGCTTCCTTGAAGTGATCCAATTGCATCTTTAGTGATCAAACTCCACTTCTCATGCTTGGACAGATGAGAATTGGATTGAGGAATCACCAGAGAGCAAGAACAGGGAGGAGAACTCTTCTTGCCGCCAAAAGGATTTCTAGGGCTCTGAAAAGGGTTCTCTTATGTTGGATGGCCAATAGGAGGGTATTTATACCCAAATAGTCCAAATGTACCCTTGGGGGTCGTGGCCACACGATCCAAGGCCGATCCAGCAATTCCCTAGGGTGCCACGTGTCCAGGAGAAACTTTAAGTCATAAAGTTTCCGGAGTGTGTCGACCTGACTTGGTCTAGTGTCGACACACTGTCCCAGACTGGCAGACTGAATTCCCTGGGAGAGTTCTCTAGTGTGGACACCACTTCATCTCGTGTCGATACACTGTAGAATACTGCAAAACAGGCCTTCTGGGAGAGGTCTCTAGTGTCGACACCATCTGGTTTAGTGTCGACACACTGTCCAGGCCTGTTGACAGGACTCACTGGGAACTGGGTCTAGTGTCGACCTGACTTGATGTTGTGTCGACACTAGTTGATCATTTCTTCATCTTTTGGCTTAGGGCTTGGAGCATTGTGTCGACACCAATATGGGGTGTGTCGACACTACCCTTGAAGAAATTGTGTGTCCCTGAGAAATAAACATATAAATCATTAGTCCATTGATTTATCATGAATATAAATGATAAATATGTTTGGAAACATGCTTTTTAAATGTGGTCATAACATGTGTGATGCATCTAACATGTTCCAATTATTTTGCATTAAAATCACACCTTGTCATCATCAAAATATGAGGGGAAATGAATTGTCTTCACACTCAACCCAACACATTAGACCCATCGGAATTTGACTGTGTTATTCAGAACTTTACTGTTCTATTAATAGGATTTAGGGTGGTAATCTTGTTTATACCTGTAACACTGTGGTCGGACAGTAACAACCTGTAAATGAATTTTTCTATATTCAATGTTATTTAATTAAAAGACATTGTGTACGACTATCATATGTTTCTTGATTTCATTCACATGCACACACAAACGTTTATCTTTGCCATAAAACTATGCAGAAAATACATGAATAAAAATTGGTAAACTACTTCAATAATTGCATATCATTAATCCGTGATAATAATGGCATTGTCCTCGTTTTCTATGTTGTTTTGGAATACCATTATCGCCGCTCCACTGTTCTAGAATTCCTCTAGAACGTCGAGCAACTCGTTTACTTTACACACTACTCTCTTGACAAGTTGGAACATCTCTGTTCGACATTTCGTTCTGGCAGACAAGGGACATTATGTTAAGACCTCTGTAAGACTCCGTACTCTGTGGATTCCCTCATGGAGACCGAGCTAGTTGTACCCTAACACATATAACACCTTTAGGGATCAACATGATCCAAACAACCTTAGAAGTTCTCTCTTATCTTGAGATCATGCCGAACCTATAGACCTGTCCATGGCCAGTGGAAGGTTAGTGAATTCTACCTGACTGCCAACACCAATCATATGTGTTGTGCAACTGTTACTATCGCATGTTTAACTGTTGCTTTACATGCAATAACCTATAGTTCTCAACTATACTCTACTCACTCGTCTATTCACTTTCTCTCTGCATTCTCGTCTATTCATCAAGTACTATCATCTATTCTTGGTACTCTCTATTGGTCATTTGACTGATTGTCTAAAGATAAACAATATGACTAATGCTTGGCAATATAAAGGGCCCGGTCTGGTCCTGGGAGATGCACCAAAAGTGCTATTTGCCCGCGGGAGTTAATTGACCAGAATGTTTGGCATTACACTCAAGTGCTATCTATCTTGACTATCTATATGACAATCAAAGTGCTATACTATACTCGACTCGTTGTGCTATCATGAAATATTGTGCTATGTGTGCTATGGCCATCCTTATCTCTGTGCTATATTGAAAACTTGTGCTATCTTGATCCATGCTATTGTGCTATCTCTTACATTACTTGACTCTCTCACTCTATCATTTAGTGACTCTGCTCTTTAATACATTAATCATGTAAAGTTGGCCGCACCATGAGATATAAATCCTACTGGGCGTTGTCGCTCACCCTACGTTATTTGTTCATTGTGTTCTTAGGAGAGACTGAGGAGAATGAGTACACTCACGAGGATGGGGAGGACCAGGAGTGATCCACGAGTACCTGGCGTTCTAGTGCCATATTAGTGTCCTAGTTTAGTCTTTTATTTCCATTCTATGTATTAGAGTTCATTGGGCCCTATGTTATGGCTCAATATTAGTGGTTGTAATAGACAATAGTTGAATTATCAATGAAAGGCATTTGATTTCATATTATTTAATTGTTCAATGGTTTGATGTTATTCTACGCTCTATACTCGCTTAATTGCAACTGCCTCACGTTCCGATATTTCGCATCGGGGCGTGACAGTTCTGGCCATGTCCAACAGTGTCATATTCTTCCTTTCTACTACTCCATTCTGTTGAGGTGTTCTTGGTGCAGAGAAATTATGTTCTATGTCATTTTCTTCACAGAATCTGACAAACTCTTCATTCTTGAATTCTCCACCATGATCAGATCTGATACTGATTATTTGATATTTCTGGTTCTTCTATACTAATCTACTGAATTTCAGAAAAGTTGAGAAAGTTTCTGATTTGGCTTTCAAAAATGATACCCAAGTATATCTTGAATAATCATCCACTATTTCATAGCCATAAAATTCCTTCAAGACTTACTGTTCTTATAGGTCCAAATAGATCTATGTGAATAAGTTTCAATGGTTTGGAGGTTGTCACCAATGACTTGAACTGAAATGATGTCTTGGTTTGCTTCTCTTTTGCACAGGCTGTACAGATTCAAGATTTCTTCATTTTCAGCTTTGGAAGACCTTCAACTAGATCATGCTTGATTAATTTCTTGATCACTGAAATGGTGGCATGTCCTAGTCTTTTATGCCATAAATCACTCTCTTCATTATTCGTAGTTGCAAGGCACAAGATGACTTCTTTCAGTTCTGCTAGTTGCAAGGTATATAGATTTTTAACTCTTAGAGCTTCAAAAATTACTTTCCCATCCTTTCATATGATACATTTATTGTTTTGAAAGTTTACCAATTGACCTTTATCACATAACTTACTGATACTAATGAGGTTATGCTTCAATCCTTCAACACACATAACATCTTCTATTAAATCCTTTTCTTTTGTTCCTACTGTTCCACAGCCTATCACTTTTCCTTTTCCATTATCACCATATATGACTTGAGCAACTTCATTTCTGAAACTTGTAAATAATTTTCTATCACCTGTCATATGTCTTGAGCACCCACTATCCAAATACCATTTGGATGCTCTCAGGCGCCCCTGCAAACAGAATTAAGTTGAGACTTTTGATACCCAAACTTTCTCGGGTCCTTGAAAGTTAGTCTTAGGAATCAAATGTAAATGCCTAGTGGTGCATGTGCTGACTGTGTGTCTTAATTCATTACAATGACTACAACACAAATCATATGCATGCTTTGAATTTGTAATATTATTAGTTTTAAGTTTCTGTTTGTAGACATATTGATTAACTTTTTATGATTTTTAATTCCTTTTTATTTTACAAATTTAGGAGTTGGGTATTTTTTAGGATAAACAATTTTCTCTACATTTATTGGAGGTGTATATCCTACTCCATATTTCTTTTTACCTGTTCTAGCATCTTTCAGTTTACAACTAATGATGTTTGCAATTTTTTATTCTATCTATTGTAGTTCTTAATAATTATTTTCTTCTCTTAATTTTTCTTCATGTTTTAATTCATTAAGATTTGTTTCTAGTTCCATAATTTGCTATTTTGATATTTAGATCTTCACATAGTAGTTTATTTTTTCTTTTAGTTTCAGCTAGGTGCTTGTCCTAATCTTTCTACTTCATTTTTTAGAAAAGTGTTGGATTTTTCTTGGTTTATCATATTTAATTTAACCACTTTCATTTGTTTAACTACAGTTTTATATTGATCATACAACTCATTGAATGCATCTTCTACACTGTCTAAATCAGATTCTGAACATGAAGTAAATGATGTTTCAGAAGTTACCTGATCTAGTCTTGCCATGAGGGCTAGATTTACTTGTTCTTCTCCTTCTGATTCTGATCTTGATAAGTCTGAAATTGTTGCTTCCTCATTGTCCCAGTTGCTGCCATTGCTTTCTTCTGTATTTTCTGAAATTTCTTTCTTTGCCTTTATTTTTCTCATGCTTGTCAGCCTGATCTTATCGTTTGAATTTTGAACATTCAGTTTTGAAGTGTCCTGGCTGCTTACATTCATAGCAAATTGGTTCCTTGCTCTTCTTATCCTTATTGAAGTATCTCTTGGATCCATACTTCTTCTTCTTCGCAAGAACTCTCTGAAGTCTTCTAGATAGCATGTCACGCCCCTTCAATTTAGCAGCGGAATAAATAGGAGAAGGACGTGAACAACGGGTATGGTAACGACAATTGCGCATACTTTCGCAAACATCAGAGCATCTAATGAACAATAATTGAAATAACTCTTGATTTCATTATAAAATCACTAAGACTATTACAACCACTAATTTGGAGCCAATACATAGGGCTCATTGAAAAGAAATCTAAAGCAATAACTACTAGACTCCATTGTGCTAGGGTGACTTCATCATTTGACTCCAGGTCACTCATCACTCTAGTCCTGTCCCATTGGTGTGTGTAACGTCATTGTCTGACTTTCCTGAGACAAATAACAAATAACGAAGGGTGAGCGATAACGCCCAGTAGGACTTAAATCTCAATAGTCAAGCAGGCTTTAAATGATTAATGCTTTAAATGGCAGAGTAACTAATGATAGAGATAGTCATGGAAAGTCGAGAAAGTAATAGCACAGTAACATGTTCCGAATAGCAGATGAATCAAGTATAGCACGATGATTAAAGTCAAGTCACGAAAGTAACGATAACGACAATAGCAAGTAACGACATTGTCAAGAATAGCAAGCGACATGTATGGCAAGGCGAGAGATAGTATTTGGCCATATAGAGAGTGGATTGCACTTTGAATGATTTTCATCAATCGAGATAGTATAACACTTTTGATTAACTTTCGTCAATCGAAATAGTAATGGCACTTTGGTTATCCGTAGATAGCCGAGAGAAAATATAGCACTTTTATTGTCAACAGACAACGAGAGAGTATAGCACTTTGAATGTGATCAAGTCACGATAGAATGCAATAACTCAAGATAGCAAGTATCAAGTAGTGCAAGTAGAGAGTACGACAGTAGTCGCTCAACAACAGAACAGTAGTAGTTCAATAACAGTCAGTGATAGCACAGTAATCGCACAGTACGTCTGAACTCATCAGACTAACAGTAATAGCATAACAGTCAGATGTCTAGCCAATTCAGTACAGTCAGTCAGAATCGGGGCAATACAGACACCGTCTATAGCCCCTGTAGGTATTTTCGGGTGGCTCTCTGCCCCCAGGACTAGATTGGAGCCCCTCGGACACTCTTCGTGCCCGACACAGTATGCATTCAAGTGAGTAGAGTCACAAGACCCATTTTAGCGCTAAACAGTCATGAACAGTTCAAAACAGTAGGAGCCACACAGCTCAAAGGTAACAAGAGAGTACTAGATGAATAGACGAGAGAGACGAGATAGTAGAGTGAACGTGAATAGATGAGTGAGTAGAGTATAGATGAGAGCTAGTGGACATTGCACAAGAAACGTCGAGTAACGAGCGATAGTAACAGTTGCACAACACGCATGTACAGTGTTGGCAGTCAGGTGGAATACACAACCCTTCAGCTGGCCTTATTATGCACAGGTCCAAAGGTCCGGCATGATTCAAGATAAGAGCGAGAAAACTAAGGTCGTTTGCATCTTGCTGATCCCTAGAGTATATCATAGGTGTTAGGGTACAACCAGCTCGTCGACCATGTGGAATCCAAGGACAGAAGAGACTTACGGAGGCCTTGAACAAAGACTCACTAGTCCGGCAGAAGGAATATCCGACGGAGAGTTTGTCCAAGTCAAGAGAGAGTGTGTATATAGAAACAAGTGCCCGACATTCTAGAGGAATTATAGAATAGTGGAGCGTCGATAACGGTATTCCCAAAACATCGCGAGAATCGTAGACAAGTTCATTTAAAAATAGGGCAATTAAATATATAATTGAAGTCAATTGCTAGAGATATATGTGACGATTTTCATGCCAAGTTAAGCCATATTGGATGGTTCACGAGTGTGCTTGTGACATAGAGAATCATGGAATATGAAAGAGTCATGTGAATAACTTAATTGATTAACATATGTCCAAGATTTATCAGCTTCGTTTACAGTGTTAGGAGAGTTACAGGACATGAGTTCACTGTAGAAAAACAAGACTTGCAAAAATAGGGGGTTTCATGAAAAACTTTAGAACGCGACGGGTCTCTGTAAGGGTCGCGACGGGATCAAGTGTGAACGCGACAGGGCCTTGTAAGGATCGCGATGGGCTTGTATGAACAGGCAGGCAGATCGCGACGGGGTTCGCTTGAGGGTCGCAACAGGCTAGTCAGATCGGGCGGCCAGAACGCGACGAGGTATACTGTCGCGATCAATCGCGACAGGTTCCTGTGTCGCGACGGCCCTGAGAACGCGACCTATCGGGCTGTCGCGTTCTCACGTTCTGAGTCTGTATTCAAGCGGAAAAGGACTAGCAGGGATTGCGTGCCAAATAACATATTTTGACACTGGGGATTCAAAAATTCATAACTAATTGTATAGTGATGAAAATCATGAAACAAGTTGCATATGCTCTAGATACGTGAAGTACTTACAGTAAATAGGAATTGAAAATAGATAGAGTTTCGAATGCTTATTTAAGTCAAACATGGAGTACATGACACGGTGAGCAGTTGAGATGAGAGATAATTCACGAAGTAGGTGGATAAAATTAGGGCTTTAGGGGCGAAAGGTTCCTAACAATATCAGATCTTCAATAAAAATTTCGAGGCATGATATAGAGTATCGGAGATATGAATTAAACATGAAGGTTCGGGGTCAAGGTGTTTGCAGACTTCAAAAATTCAAGAAGAAAATATTGGTCCTGATAAATCATGTGTAGCACCCGGAAATTTTAATATATAAAGAAATCAAATTAATAAAAATGTCGGAGGGACCTCCAACATTATATATTATGACCCAATATCATAAGCGGGTCAATGGACATCAATTGGCCCAATAATCAAATAAAGCTAGAGAATGCATGGAAATTCGTAACTCTAAATAGGCTGAAATTGGAAAGAGGCAATTTGAGTTGAATTGGGATGCAATCTTGCATTCTTGGCAACCCAAATTCGTGCCTATCTATGGTGGAAGGTCTCCTAAAGCCTCACACACTCTAAGGGAGGAAAGAATCCTAAAAAAAAATAGGAAACTGCCCTGTCAAAACCGCAGCTTAGCTTTCCTAGTTATAATAGGACTCCTAAACACCATGGTTGCTTAAGTACTCTACACCAAAACCTAGGAACGAGTTTTAGAACTTGCTGGGGTCGTGTGGAGAAGTTCTTGGTGGCTGGGGAGCAGGAGATCATCCACACCAAGGCGTTCTTCTTCCCTGTTTCATCTGCTGCGACCTGCACAGACCATCATCTTGAAGTCGACCAAAGGTGAGTCAAACCTAAACCAAACCTGCAAGGCTTATACCCTGGAAAGAGGGTCAAGGCTACGTTCTAACCCAAGTGGAATTCTCAAATTCCATGCAGTATTCACGGAGCAGTAAGCGTTTTCCTCCGAGTGTCTGAACTCGGTTTTCTGGAAAAATGAGATTTCTTCAACCCAGAAGGTAGGTTTTCTGGGCCAAACTTAATATATCCTATCCAAATGTGTAGAGCATCAAGTTAGCTTTCTTTTCCCACTGGTTTCATCGAATTCTAATGAGTATGTTGAGTTATAAGTGTTTTTCAAAGTCGCGCACTGTTAGGGTTTTCCCGTTTCTTATTATGCACGTGATTCGAGACTGAATTTGACCGCACTTCCTTCACAAAGTTTTTTCTAATTGGAGTCACGATCATCTTTATGTTGGACATTTGTCCAAAAATCCTTGGTTAGAGAGTTACAGGCGTGGGAATAGAGTCACTGCATGATACTGGGATTTCGGGCTACACTTGACTTTCTGTTCTTCATATGTTTTCTCAGGATTCAGACTGAATTTGATCAAACCCCCAACATCAAAGTTCTTCTACTAGTTTCTTCGTCATCTTTCGTGTTGAACGTTTTGTCTAAATGTCATTAGTTAGAGAGTTATAAGATAGGTAAGTGAATCGCTGCATGAGACATGTTTTCAGGTCACACTTGACCATAATTTTGTCATGAAAGCCTCTAGTGTCGACACTACCCCATCTAGTGTCGACACACTGTCCCAAGGCAGCCCAGAGAGTGTTCTGGGAAGCCCTCTAGTGTCGACACTACCCCATCTAGTGTCGACACCCTGTCCCAAACAGCCCAGGAAGTGTTCTGGGAAACCCATCTAGTGTCGACACTGCCTCATCTAGTGTCGACACACTGTCCCAGTTTTTACCCAGGAAGTTCTGGGAAACTGATCTAGTGTCGACACTACCCTATCTAGTGTCGACACATGTCCCATGTTTTCCAGAAGGTCTTCTGGAACCTGGCTCTAGTGTCGACACTACTTGAACTAGTGTCGACACTACCTGACCATTTTGTCATGTTCTGCTTTGTGTTTGAAGCATAGTGTCGACACCAGCATGGATTGTGTCGACACTACCTTCACCAGATATTGCATATTTTGATTCTTTTCATTACATAATGTCTATTTAATGGCTTAAAAGTGTTTAACCCATTGAAAAATCCTAATTACATGAATATTATTCTAATTGCTTTTTAATGATATGATCATACATGAAACTTGTGATTTACTCTGGTTACCATTCTAGCTTGCTTTAAGTGATAAATTTTATCTTAAAATCTTTGTAAACCATTGTAGCTAAATGCATTGTCATGCATGCCATCATGTAAGTGTTTTTCCGAGAGTTTGAGACCGACGGATTGTGAAATTACACATGTGCATTTCTACACACTTATACATCTAGGGCGTGCATCTTTCTCTTCTCCTTCGTGAGTGTGTGAATTGCCATCTAGACTAAAGCTATCAATGTAAAGATTGAACTAAATTGTAAATCTTATCGTTCAGTTGTCGAATTTATCTCTTGACTATTGTCCTCATGGAATCATGTTCAACTTATTCTTCTTATCATCATCATGAACATGACATTACACATGCTTACATATTGAAACTCTCATTGGCCATTATTAATGACTGTGGGTATCTTCATTTGAAATTTTACATGAGATGGCTGACAGGGCACGGAGTGTGTCCAAGGGCTCCAGTCTAGCCCCAATGACGGAGAGTCATAAATATACTGTTAACCATGGGGTATAATGATTACTGGCGTTGCATCTGCGCTGGGAGTACTTTCTTGCTTGTTGAATGTTAGATACATAACCACATACACGTGTCCTGGTGTACATTCTTGATGGATCTTTTCTTGGTGTACATTGGTGTCTACGTGCCTGATTAGTGTTACTTGAACGTGCTTGTGCAATCTTGCTTGCTTGCTTGCGTGATATGGCCATCCTGCATTTATTGCAACTAGTGATATCTTGCTTTCTTGAAAAATATTGACATCAAGTGAAATCTTGCGTGCTTGTGCAAAGTGATCTATTGCTAGTTTTTTTTTGACTTGTTCAAAAATTCTTATTCTGTCTTGTTCACTCTATCCAGCTTGTTTTATATATCATGTTTAATGAGTTTTGTTCGTACTTGCATATCATTCATCGTACTTGCCTAGTTCTAAAATGTTAATCACTTATATCATTGCCCGCACATGAGATATAAATCCTACTGGGCTAGTTTGCTCATCCCCTACTTTTACCCAATCTAGGTGACTATGAAGTTCAAGAGGAAGAGCAAGTCGAGGAAGGGAATGCGTCCGAGTGAAGAGCGTTCCAAACATGAGTCTATCTATAGTTAGTTTATTGTGAGTGTTAGAACAATGTAGTAGGAAGTGAGGTTATGTACTTTTGCTTTAATTGAGTCTTAGTCATGTATTAGTTTATCTGAGACAAATATGAGATTTGAATACAATTTATATTGAGTTCAACATTTGGGCCCTATTATGATGTTTGTGTTGATACACATTTAGCGCGTGCTAGCTAGAGGCTTATTTGCCGACTGTCCACGTCTCGGAATATCGACTCGAATTATTCGAACTAATATCCGCTGCGTAATTCTCGGGACGTGACAGTTTAGTGGTATCAGAGCCTAGGAACACCAAATAGGATATGTCTCAGGAATAGGAGATACCTATGGAACCTAGGTCATGGAAATTAAATATAATACCTGGTGAGAATGGGTAGAGACTGGGAATGTGTCAGAAAGAAATAAAACACTCTTACCCATTGACTTTATAATGTATCGAGAGACATTAATTAGTTTCCATCCTTTTCTCAGGAACCTCATAACTCTCTCACAACTGCAATGGCTCGTAACCAATGGCAAGCGATGCAGGAAACCGTGGCTGGATTGACTCAGGCATTACAAAATGTGGTTCAGGCTGGGAATCAGGCTGGAGCTGCAAGGAATGGAGCCGGTGATCTGCACCGGAATTTTAGGAGTTTAAACCCTCCTCGTTTCTCTGGATCCCCTGATCCGGACGAGGCAGAGAATTGGCAAGAGGAGATGGAAAGGATTTTCCAGGTTATGCAATGCACTAATAGAGAGAAAGTGGTACTGGCCACTTTCCAATTACTAAAGATGCCCGAGCTTGGTGGAAGGCCACTTCGGCCCATCTGCCTAATATAGCTGAACTAGAGTGGGCCGGATTCCTGGAGATATTCCGGGGAAAATATTCTCTGAGAGAGTGAAGGAGAAGAAGGCAGCAGAGTTTGCTGCACTAAAACAAAAGAACATGTCTGTGGCTGAGTATGAGGCTCAGTTCGCACGTCTTGCTGTGTATGCCCCACATCTGGGGGAACTGATAGACTGAAGGCCAACCGTTTCATGGATGGACTCAGGCCCATGTTCATTGAAAGGCTCGGACCACACAACATTCAAACTTACACTGAGATGGTCCAAAGAGCTCAGCTAGTGGAGGACACCATGGCCAAGGTGGATGGCATGAGGGGCAAGGACAACTCTAAGCCGGTCTTTGTCAAGAAGGGAGCACCTAACACTGTTCCAACGTTTCGTAGCAACAATAACAACTTCAACAGCAATAACAAGAGGCCAATGCTGGAAGAGATGCGGCGGGAGATAAAAGAGTCAAAGTGGAAGGTAGGCAGTCGTCTGAAAACTGCAAGTTTGTGATAAACCAGGACACCGAGCTGAGGAATGCTGGAAGAAGCTCGGGGCATGCTTGAGATGTGGTGGTCGTGACCACCGTATTCCGGATTGTCCTATGCTGAAGGACCAACCGGGAGAGCCCAGAATGCACCACGGCGTCAAGGACGCCTTAATGCTGTCATAGAAGCTGACCTACCCGAGGAAGGGGGTATGGTGGAAGGTACCATTTCCATACACTCTCAACCTGCATTTGTACTTATTGATACGGGAGCTGCATATTCTTTTATTTCCACCACATTTGCTGCAACTTTACCTGTCAAACCTGTACCCTTGAAATCCAAGATCATTGTAGCCTCTCCACTAGGCTCAGAATCTGAACTCACTCACTACTTGCCAAAGTGTGAAACCATAATTGGAGGACACAATCTCCCTGCAGACCTTATCTGTTTAGACATGAAGGGTTATGATGCCATTCTGGGTGTCGATTGGCTAATTAAATATGATGCCGATGTAAACTGTCGCCATAGGAGGGTCACTTTTAAAAGATCAAACCTTCCAACTCTATCACTACTGGCACCCTTATCACAAAACCCTATCTTGATATCCTCCTTGAAGGCTTCTAAGCTGATCAACCAGGGTTGTGATGCTTTCCTAGTTTCCGTCTGGCTACTGAAAAGAGGAAACCGACCTTAGAAGACATTCCAATAGCCAGGGAATATCCTGATGTATTTCCTGAGGAATTGCCTGGTATACCACCTGAGCGGGAGGTAAATTTCACCATTGAGTTACTCCCTGGGGCAGCCCCTGTTTCAAAGGCCCCGTATCGCATGTCCCCTGTTGAATTGCAGGAGTTGAAGAGACAGATCCAAGAACTGCTAGATCAAGGTTTTATCAGGCCTAGTACATCCCCTGGGGAGCGCCAGTACTATTCGTCAGAAAGAAGGACGGATCAATGAGGCTTTGCATTGACTACCGTCAGTTGAACCAGTTGACAATAAAGAACAAGTATCCAGCCCCGCATCGATGAACTGTTTGACCAGATTTCTGGCGCACAATATTTCTCTAAGATAGATCTAAGATCTGGCTACCATCAACTAAGATAAAGGAAGAGGATATTCACAAATCTGCATTCCGGAGTAGGTATGGTCACTATGAGTTCGTGGTCATGCCGTTCGGATTAACCAATGCTCCAGCGGCTTTCATGCAACTTATGAACAATATTATAGGCCCTACTTGGACCAGTTCATAGTGGTGTTCATTGATGACATCCTTATTTACCCAAATCCAAAGAAGAACATGAGGAACACTTGAAGGTTGCTCTGCAAGTGCTCAGAGATAACCAACTTTATGCTAAACTTAGTAAGTGTGAATTCTGGATGGAGGAAGTATCTTTCCTTGGTCACATCATATCCAAGGAGGGATCTCTGTAGATCCATCCAAGGTGGAGGCGGTAAAGAATTGGGAAAGGCCGACAACTGTGTCGGAGATCAGAAGCTTTCTGGGGTTAGCCGGTTACTATCGTCGCTTCATTAAAGATTTCTCAAAGATAGCTGTACCAATGACCAGGCTTACCAGGAAGGAGAATCCATTCGCATGGACTGATGAATGTGAAGAAAGCTTCAGGGCATTGAAAGAACACCTTACCTCAGCACCCGTACTAACCTTGCCAACTGCCGGGGGTAGTTTTGAAGTATACACCGATGCATCCGGGATCGGCCTTGGCTGTGTGCTGATGCAAGAAGGGAAAGTTGTATGCTACGCATCCAGACAATTGAAGAAGCACGAGGACAATTATCCCGTACATGATCTGGAGCTAGCTGCTGTAGTCTTCGCCTTGAAGATATGGCGTCATTATCTATATGGTGAGAAATTCATTGTGTTTTCTGACCATAAAAGCTTGAAATATCTGTTTTCTCAGCAGGACTTGAATATGAGGCAACGGAGGTGGTTGGAGTATCTCAAGGACTTCGACTTCTCTATTCAATATCATCCAGGAAAAGCAAATGCCGTGGCAGATGCTCTTAGCAGGAAGCCGATGGCTACCTTGTCTAGTCTCATGGTGGGTGAATGGAGGTTATTAGAGACTTCGCCAAGTTAAATATTGATGCAGACATCAAAGAGAAGGGATGCTTTGTTGCAAGTGTTAGAGCACAGCCCACACTATTGGAGGACATCACAACACTCCAAGACAATGACCTATAGTTGTGGAGATTAAGGCTAATCTGGACCAGAGGCCAGATTTCTCATTAACTGAAGATGGAAGGCTATTGTTCCGGGATCGAGTCTGTGTACCCGACCATGCAGAAACAAAGAAAATGATTATGGACGAGGCTCACAAGACCAGATATACTATTCATCCTGGAACTACCAAAATGTATCAGGATTTGAAAAGAAGCTTCTGGTGGCCTAATATGAAGAGAGAGGTGGCGGAGTATGTCGCCCGATGCTTAACATGTCAAAGGGTCAAGGCAGAACACTTACGACCCGCAGGTAAACTCAAACCCTAGAAATTCCGGCATGGAAATGGGAAGGTATAGGGATGGATTTTATTTTCGGACTACCTAAATCTAGAGGTGGATTCGATGGTATCTGGGTTATAGTCGACCGCTTCAAGTCAGCTCACTTCTTGCCAGTGAAGAATAAGTGGTCAATAGATGTTCTGGCTGCATTGTATGTGAAGGAAATAGTCAGATTACATGGAGTACCGGTGTCTATCGTGTCTGATAGAGACCCCAGGTTACATCCCACTTTTGGAAAGGACTGCATTATTCCTTGGGATCTAAACTAATTTTAGCACGGCTTTCCATCCACAAACAGATGGACAGACGGAGAGAACCAACCAGGTGATTGAAGATATGCTCAGAGCATGTGTCCTAGATTTTGGAGGTAGCTGGCATGAACACTTACCTCTTGTGGAGTTCGCCTACAATAATAGCTATCAAGCTAGCATTCAGATGGCACCATTTGAAGCACTTTATGGCAGAAGTTGCCGATCTCCAATATGCTGGTATGAGGTTGGCGAAAAAACAAATGTTAGGACCAGAGATGATAAGGGAAACCACAGAGAAGGTGAAGCTTATCAGAGAAAGAATGGCAGTGGCGCAGCAAAGACAAAAGGCATATGCAGATAATAGAAGAAGAGATCTGGAATTTCAGGTGGGTGAACATGTATTCTTGAAAGTGTCACCAGGCCGTGGGATCAGACTTTGGCATTAAAGGCAAGTTGTCACCAAGGTTTGTCGGGCCTTTCGAAATCCTTGAAAGAGTCGGCGAAGTGGCATATCGTCTCGCTTTACCACCAAAATGGATGGAATACACAATGTGTTCCACATATCCATGTTGAAAAAGTATGTACGAGATCCATGGCATGTCATAGAATATGAGCTTCTGGAATTCAACAAAGACGGAACATATCAAGAGAAGCCAATTAAGATTGTGGACCGGGAACTGCGCCAACTAAGGAACAAGGTTATCCCACTAGTAAGGGTTAGATGGAATCAACGCATGGATGAGGACGACACGTGGGAAACCGAGGAAGCAATGCGCAAAGATTTCCGGAGCTATTCACAAGTAAGTACACCTCACTTGTAAAATCACTTGCTGTACATGAATTTGGGGACCAAATTCTCTTAAGTGGGGGAGGGTGTAGCACCCCGGAAATTTTAATATATAAAGAAATCAAATTTAATAAAAATGTCGGAGGGACCTCCAACATATATATTAATGACCCAATATCATAAGCGGGTCAATGGACATCAATTGGCCCAATAATCAAATAAAGCTAGAGAATGCATGAAAATTCGTAACTCTAAATAGGCTGAAATTGGAAAGAGGCAATTTGAGTGAATTGGGATGCAATCTTGCATTCTTGGCAACCCAAATTCGTGCCTATCTATGGTGGAGGTTCCTAAAGCCTCACACACTCTAAGGGAGAAAGAATCCTCAAAAGATAGGAAACTGCCCTGTCAAAACCGCAGCTTAGCTTTCCTAGTTATAATAGGACTCCTAAACACCATGGTTGCTTAAGTACTCTACACCAAAACCTAGGAACGAGTTTTAGAACTTGCTGGGGTCGTGTGGAGAAGTTCTTGGTGGCTGGGGAGCAGGAGATCATCCACACCAAGGCGTTCTTCTTCCCTGTTTCGTCTGCTGCGACCTGCACAGACCATCATCTTGAAGTCGACCAAAGGTGAGTCAAACCTAAACCAAACCTTGCAAGGCTTATACCCTGGAAAGAGGGTCAAGGCTACGTTCTAACCCAAGTGAATTCTCAAATTCCATGCAGTATTCACGGAGCAGTAAGCGTTTTCCTCCGAGTGTCTGAACTCGGGTTTTCTGGAAAAATGAGATTCTTCAACCCAGAAGGTAGGTTTTCTGGCCAAACTTTAATATATCCTATCCCAATGTGTAGAGCATCAAGTTAGCTTTCTTTCCCACTGGTTTCATCGAATTCTAATGAGTATGTTTGAGTTATAAGTGTTTTTCCAAAGTCGCGCACTGTTAGGGTTTTTCCGTTCTTCTTATTATGCACGTGATTCGAGACTGAATTTGACCGCACTTCCTTCACAAAGGTTTTTCTAATTGGAGTCACGATCATCTTTTATGTTGGACGTTTTGTCCAAAAATCCTTGGTTAGAGAGTTACAGGCGTGGGAATAGAGTCACTGCATGATACTGGGATTTCGGGCTACACTTGACTTTTGTTCTTCATATATTTTCTCGGGATTCGAGACTGAATTTGATCAAACCCCCAACATCAAAGTTCTTCTACTAGTTGTCTTCGTCATCTTTCGTGTTGAACATTTGTCTAAATGTCATTAGTTAGAGAGTTATAAGATAGGTAAGTGAATCATGCATGAGACATGTTTTCAGGTCACACTTGACCATAAATTTTGTCATGAAAGCCCTCTAGTGTCGACACTACCCCATCTAGTGTCGACACACTGTCCCAAGGCAGCCCAGAGAGTGTTCTGGGAAGCCCTCTAGTGTCGACACTACCCATCTAGTGTCGACACCCTGTCCCAAACAGCCCAGGAAGTGTTCTGGGAAACCCATCTAGTGTCGACACTGCCCCATCTAGTGTCGACACACTGTCCCAGTTTCACCCAGGAAGTTCTGGGAAATGATCTAGTGTCGACACTACCCTATAGTGTCGACACACTGTCCCATGTTTTCCAGAAGGTCTTCTGGAACTGGCTCTAGTGTCGACACTACTTGAACTAGTGTCGACACTACCTGACCATTTTGTCATGTTTCTGCTTTGTGTTTGAAGCATAGTGTCGACACCAGCATGGATTGTGTCGACACTACCTTCACCAGATATTGCATATTTTGATTCTTTTCATTACATAATGTCTATTTAATGGCTTAAAAGTGTTTAACCCATTGAAAAATCCTTAATTTGAATATATTCTAATTGCTTTCTTAATGATATGATCATACATGAAACTTGTGATTTACTCTTGTTACCATTCTAGCTTGCTTAAGTGATAAATTTTATTTAAAATCTTGTAAACCCATTGTAGTAAATGCATGTTCATTGCATGCCATCATGTAAGTGTTTTTCCGAGAGTTTGAGACCGACGGATTGTGAATTTACACATGTGCATTTCTACACACTTATACATCTAGGGCGTGCACTTCTTTCTCTCTCCTTCTCGTGAGTGTGAATTGCCATCTAGACTAAAGCTATCAATGTAAAGATTGAACTAATTGTAAATCTATCGTTCAGTTGTCGAATTTATCTCTTGACTATTGTCCTCATGGAATCATGTTCAACTTATTCTTCTTATCATCATCATGAACATGACATTACACATGCTTACATATTGAAACTCTCATTGGCCATTATTAATGACTGTGGGTATCTTCATTTGAAATTTTACATGAGATGGCTGACAGGGCACGGAGTGTGTCCAAGGGCTCCAGTCTAGCCCCAATGACGGAGAGTCATAAATATACTGTTAACCATGGGGTATAATGATTACTGGCGTTGCATCTGCGCTGGGAGTACTTTCTTGCTTGTTGAATGTTAGTACATAACCACATACACGTGTCCTGGTGTACATTCTTGATGGATCTTTTTTGGTGTACATTGGTGTCTACGTGCCTGATTAGTGTTACTTGAACGTGCTTGTGCAATCTTGCTTGCTTGCTTGCGTGATATGGCCATCCTGCATTTATTGCAACTAGTGATATCTTGCTTTCTTGAAAACTATTGACTCAAGTGAAATCTTGCGTGCTTGTGCAAAGTGATCTATTGCTAGTTTTTTTGGCATCTTGTTCAAAATTCTTATTCTGTCTTGTTCACTCTATCCAGCTTGTTTTATATATCATGTTTTAATGAGTTTTGTTCGTACTTGCATATCGTTCATCGTACTTGCCTAGTTCTAAAATGTTAATCACTTATATCATTGCCCGCACATTGAGATATAAATCCTACTGGGCTAGTTTGCTCATCCCTACTTTTACCCAATCTAGGTGACTATGAAGTTCAAGAGGAAGAGCAAGTCGAGGAAGGGAATGCGTCCGAGTGAAGAGCGTTCCAAACATGAGTCTATCTATAGTTAGTTTATTGTGAGTGTTAGAACAATGTAGTAGGAAGTGAGGTATTATGTACTTTTGCTTTAATTGAGTCTTAGTCATGTATTAGTTTATCTGAGACAAATATGAGATTTGAATACAATTTATATTGAGTTCAACATTGGGCCCTATTATGATGTTTGTGTGATACACATTTAGCGCGTGCTAGCTAGAGGCTTATTTGCCGACTGTCCACGTCTCGGAATATCGACTCGAATTATTCGAACTAAATCCGCTGCGTAATTCTCGGGACGTGACATCATGAAACTTAAGTGTATTGTTCCTGGTACGTGGAACGATCTACAGTCAAATCTCTTTAGTTTTACTCGTGAGAATGCCTACATTGACTCGATTTCCTCTTCTAGGGCTAGATCTTGAAGAATCAGGTAGAGCTTTTTAAGAATCCTCTCCCCCACGAATTCTCCTCCCCTTGCCTCTCCTCAGGTGCCAGCAAAAGCCTGGGTACGAGCTAGGGCGGCCATGGGGGATTTAGGAGAGTATTTATGCTTGTTATGTTTCTAGTTCCTAATAGTACTCTAAATCCTATTAATCTGAATTTACAATTTCTTAACCTCCTTCCAACTTCCACTTCCTATTTGGGTTAGGATGGGAGCTAAAATCGTGGCCAACCTGTTAGGGTAGGTAGGAACCAATCTAAACTCAAAACTACTTATTAATGCTTTAATAGCCTTGTTCTCTTTAGGTAAATATTTAAGTTACGAATTTAAAGTATTTTCCTATTATTCCTCTTTTAAAAATCCTATTTTGGCCCATAAATTCTAGAGGGTCCATTTAACAAAACCCATTATTTATTGGAATCTATCTTATGTAATTTCTCTTTTTAATTAGGGTATATAGAGATAAGGATTTTATTAATATTTTCTTACTTGATTTTTATTATGAACTATGAGAGGTCTATTGGTCCCAATTCGATAATGGGTCATCAATACCCGATGTTGAGGTCTCTCGCATGTTGTTTGATTTATGGGCCGTTATCTTTCCGTATTAACGGTTTCCAACTTAGTTTCCAAATTTGGATAATAGTCACATTGTGACGGACGCTTGCCAATCGGATTTTCGTTGCACGAATTTCTTTGTGGAACACTAGAGATAATATTTGGGGTTGATTATAATTTTAAGGATTTCGAGTATTCTTGCACAACGATAGTGGTACGTATGGTTCTATTATTTCGTTTTAAAGAAATTATTTTTCGAATTTTTAAGTATTAAATTTTCCGGGTTGCTACACATCCTCCCCACTTAAAAAGAATTTGGTCCCCAAATCATATGATGTGATATGACTGCCACTTATTCTAAATATTTCAATCCATCATCTCCCCCACTTAGGGCTTTGCTATCGCGAAAAT